>OLMO02000262.1:2209602-2226599 GCA_900291935.2 Cassiopea xamachana | reverse complement strand
TTTTGTAGGATGGGATTGATAGGATGGTGATTTAGGGATTGTTTAGGCCGTGTTTATGTTTGATTGATTGAGAAATTAGTTATCGAGCTTATTGAAAGTTGATTGTAGATTTAGTGATTTAAATCTAACAGCTTTTCCACTTCTGATATCTTGTTAATACCTTAAAATATTGTTTGTTATCAAAATCGTTGTGCATTGTGGGGGGATGTTTCTTTAAAATGTGATACAACGGAGGGGGATCTTGTGAAACAGCATACAGAACGTGATTAGGGGGGTAGGTTGTTTAACAATTGCAATTTTAGCCTGAAGTATTTATTGAGCAGCCGATAATGACGTATAAGCCTAATATGTAAAGATTTTTCACCATTTCAAAACAGCAATTAGCTTGCTCACCATTGAAAATTTTTAGTCGTATATTTAGCTCCCTCTCTTATAAGCCGTCCCTATCCAATACCTCTCATCTAGAGTGATTTAAATCAACAAGCTCCTCCAGGTCTGTAATTAGCGGGAGGCGTGGGGCGTCACGCCCCCACCCAGTGTCTGGAACACGCAGTTACTCTTGGAAAATCTCTCACTACAATTGGAATTTGTTGACTCGATGAGGGAAGCTTTCTAAACAAACTTGCAGCGGTTGGCCAGCTAGTCTTAGCTGGAGAGTTAAACAGTACACTTTGATTTCTTTGACATAGATGAGAGCACTTTTCTAGGTGAATTTACAATGTTGGGCCTGCTAAACTTAGCTGGACAGCCAAAAACTAAATCGGGGATATGTTGACGTGATACGTTTGCCTTTCTAGTTGAGCTCGCAATCTTGAGCCGGCTAACTGTCAGTTGGAAAGCCAAACAATACACTTGCAATTTGTTGAATTGATGAATGCACTGTTCTGGCTGAAATCAAAATGTTTGGTTATTTACGCCTAGCCTTTTTATTGTCTCCTATACTCTTGTAGAGACCTTCTTAGATTTTAAAATAACTGCAATTGAAGGAGTTTCCCACTTTTCCCAGCAGTCTAAAGTGCATGGCTAGCTAAAGCCTTTTCTTGGGGCTCCACCCCCGATTCCAATATTTTCTCCGCTTCAAAAGACTTGCTCATTCCCTGAAGCATGTCATAATCTACATACGGTCATAAATCTTCATCATAGATAACTACTCTGTATTTATAATCAATGTTCCAGCTAAAGATTTTCGAAATGTATGTCAATCACGCACAATCAACATCATACAATACCAAACTTTCCAGTATGACATGAATTTTTATTTAGGAAAGTTCTACATGAAGTTATAGGTACAGGAGTTGTGTAAAAGTCAAATGAAAATTCCGTCAGAGTTGGAAGATTGTCCTTCTACGACCCCCCAAATTGAGCCACTTATTTTCGTTTCTGGACTCAGAAGGCTAAATAAAGAATTCACTGTATGTGCATGCCTGATGTTTAGTTTGGATAACATACCTCACAACGACTGTAAGACAAATGGAAAATATATGAAATTTACTTGAGAGAGGGGGTTCCGTGGCTATAAAGCATGTAATTTGGGGTTGAGATGACTTGTAGATGAATTGAAGAGTGTCTAGACAAAATCGTATATTCAGCTGAGTTATATTTTTATGTCATTTGGAAGATCTTGATCAATGAACAGTAACAGATGAATCTAAAAATCGCTTAAAAGAGTTGCAATTTCAACAAATCTCTCTCGATTTTACCTCTGCATGCTCCAACTCCTTGGGGCTTGGAGGGTGCCTCTGAGAGGACTTTAGTTCTAGCTCGAGAATTTAAGACCATATGCCTTTCCTGTCGTCACCAATGGCCTGGGGTGGGACCCGAACCCAGGAGCATGTTGGTCTGACTCAAGTGCATTAACGCTAGGCTACGGCTGGTCTTGCGACGTCAATAAATGCTTTTAGTATATTTGCAACCTTTTGGGAGTAGGCAGTATAGGCATTCATATAGTAGTGATGCACTTTATACCTCATGTTGCTTTTTCCTTTCATTGTCGTTACAATAGCTAGTTAGGCCGAATTGGCCGAATTCACATTCACCGTCAATGACAATTGGGGAGGATTAACAATCTCACGGTGATGTAAATGCACATCCACAATTGTTGACAAAGGTGCCATAATTTTGACTAGAGTTCGTGCGCAATAGTTTTGTCATCTCGCTTTCGGTATACACCAATTCGATATAGGCGGCCTCTCCTTCACTACGGGATCTGGGCGCGAATTAGGGGTGAAAGATTCTTGCCATCCCTTTGTTTACAACAGTGTTATGGGCGTAAAAAAAAGTGAAGTATGCGAAATTTGACAAAAGTTTCGAAGTTTTTCCAAGGAATATTGTCTTTACGTGACCTGATACCAAGAAAGAGCTTTGTTAAAAGCTTTTGTAATATTGCTTGCTCGGTCAGACCACCTACACAAGTACGTTTGTTTTGATACTGCTCCAGTTCCTTGTTCTGGCCCATGCTCTGTTTACATTATCATCGATATGGATTTCGATACGAGTGTTTCTGCGTCTACGAAGACTAAATTTGTCTGGTCACAATAAGGAACTTACTTCAAGAGTGTTTGTGGCACGTGCCTTGTGCAAAATCAGAAGAGGAAGTCCAACCAAGGATAGCATTGACTGCCACAAACTCATGTTCGAAGGTGAGAACTTGTCAAATCCTTTCCAAATACACGATGGTTGGATAAAAGAGCTAGATGGAATTAGTCTGTACTTTCAGATATCTTTTCTCCCCAAAGCTTGATCTGATATAGACTATCTATGCTACTGAATGAGGCACAAGTTCTGTTTACCATTATGAATTGTAGAACTTGAAAAAATCTTTAAAACTTGTTGCATACTGCGAGCGGTGCTGAATATGTTGAATATATGCTATTTTATGAGGAACTTAGCTCAAAGTCTAGTTCTAAAATTTTCTTAATTTTGGACTTCTTTGTATCAAATACAAATTACAAAAGCTTTCTAATAATTCCTTAATTTTCACTGCACATTTCGTGCCATAAATGTGGTAGGAAACATAAAGACCCAAGGAAACATCAAAGTTCTGAATTTTGATGTTTCCTTTAGCTTTGATAATGAATTAAGACTAAATCACAACTGAGGTAGGAAAGGAGTTTTATAAATGTATCTTTAGAGTTTTGACTGTAAATGAATGGAACCGGCCCCCTAGTACGTGATTATTTGCAGTTATGAAACTTTCAAAAAGAAAAGTTCCTTAGGCTTCTTTACGTTAATAGAATAAGTTCTTCGAATATTTCTGCCTTCTACATGCATGCAGAGGTTCCTTGTAAAATAAAGAACATGTACAAGAACTGGAGCAATGCTCAGCTGTCTGTAGCTGTCAATAGTCTGAGCGAGCAAACCATATCAGATCATCTAAAAACAATAAACCTTAAAAAATGGTCGAAAAGTTTTGCCCAATTTCAGTCTCCTTTACACGCTTAACACTGTTGTATGCAAAGAGTTGGTAATATTCTTTCACCCCAGATCACGAAGCGAAAAAGAGGCCGCGTATATATAATTGGTGTATTGACATAGGGGCACGATAGTTACTCATTTCAATTTCATTCAAGCGCATTTTTTGGCTTTGGTTGATGACAGATGATAAGGCAACCTCTGCTGTTCATGCTGGTTTTTTCAATTTATCAGACAATGGTGGGGCTTCGAGGCACTACGACCGTGCCCTTTGTGGATTAGCGAAATCTGCGCTACCTGAAGAACTCCGGTAGGTCTGGTGAAGTTACTGTGCGCGAGTTATCAATCTACCGCTTTCCTCTACATGTAGTGGCTTCAAATTCTGCAGATGTAAAGAAATTTCTCAACAGTAACGTTTGTCATATATGTGGACAGGCCTTACTTAGAAATCTTCTCCGCAGATTGCAGTCGTCGAGATATCAATGACACTTTATATTTCCTGAAACTGACGGATGCCATTTATCCTCTACCGAAGATGGTAGCTCATGACCATTTACTGGCTATATAGACATCATCCAATAACGTTGAATATAATCGTCTATTCTACCTCATATTGCAACAAAAATACTCACTTCCCTTCCATAAATTTAATTTTTGATTTTTGCTTAGATAACCGGAGAAGGGCAACTATGGGTGTGAGGCTACGCATGAGAACGAAGCTATGGGAAGGTGTGATGATCATAGTTGCTGCTCATCTTCTACTTTGTGCTAATGGCTCCTCACATGATTGTTTACTTTCGCGCTCAACAGCTGTGATTTGCAGAAATAAAAATCTAACATCAATACCACACTGGATACCATCAAACGTAAAAGAGATCGATCTGTCCCGTAATCCATTGCTGAAGGTACAAGAGGATACTTTTGCTAAATTCACTAGCCTTCAATCGCTAAAATTGAAAAACTGTAACTTAAGCCAACCAACTCAATTACCAAAGAGCCTCGAGGTTATTAATTTGTCTGACAATCCACTCCTGAAGCTACAAGAGGATTCTTTTGTTGGATTAACTAGGCTACGAATCTTAAAATTACGTCGTTGTAACTTAAGCCAACCACTTCAATTACCAAAGAGCCTCCAGGTCATTAATCTGTCTAACAATCCACTCCTGAAGTTACAAGAAGATTCTTTTGTTGGGCTTAATAGCCTACAGTATTTATACTTACGTCACTGTAACTTAAGCCAACCACTTCAACTACCAAAGAACCTGCTGTATATTGATTTGTCTTTCAATGCACACCTGATGCCACAAGAGGATGCTTTTGTTGGCTTAACTAGCCTACAGTATTTATATTTACGTCGTTGTAACTTAAGCCATCCACTTCAATTACCAAAAAGTCTAATTGCTATTTATTTAGAAGGCAATTCATTCGCTATGGAAAGCGTTGCAAAATCGTTTAAAAAGATTCAGCAGCCTCGTATCCAAACGGTAAACCTGGGAGCAAATAAATTAACACTTGATGGAAACCTTTCTGTCTTCCCGAAATCAGTTGAAAACCTATTCTTACATAACAACATCTTGAGAAAGATACAAGTGGATGATTTAAAAGACTTTTTACATCTGAGGCATCTTGATTTAAGTAATAACAATCTTCAAAGTATAGCAGCTGGAGCTTTTGACCATCTAAAGGACCTCTACTATATTAGGTTGTCTGATAACAATATAACAAATCTGCCAAAGAGACTTTTCAACACAACCCTACAGTTTCTTATATCTATTTGGATAACAACCATTTAAGACTCATTCCTGACTTCACAGGAAAATATTATGGCGCAATCTCTTTGTCTCTATCGATAAATCGAATCAAGACCGTGCACAGTAGTAATTTTGGGGTTCGTCATATGCACTATCTCAACTTAGCATCAAACAAGATACAATCTTTCAATCTCTCTGGATTAACATACAGCATATTAGTTATCTCAAATAATTGCATTTCAAGCATTGAACAAGGATCACTTGGAGAGAATTCATATATAGATACATTGTTCCTTCACAGAAATAACATCACATCACTCACAAAAACATCTTTTCAGGGCATTCATTCCATAAAAGAGCTTCATCTTCAAAGTAACAAATTGCAATGGATTGAAAAGGGTACATTTCGCAACATGAGCATAAAAAACTTGCTTCTTTTCAACAATAGCTTGAGTACAATGGATGGTGCAATGGAAGGAATGAAAAGACAACCGCAATTTTTGCTGCTATTTGGTAATCCACAAATTAGTTTCATGAGAGCATCTGATTACGGCAACATGACGTCTGATTCTAAAATATACATTGACTGTCGATCTATTAAGGCGTTTTCCTCTCCATTTATGTTGAAGGCGAAATTGATCTGCAGCCCCTCTAAAGATCGAGAGATAAAACCATATATGCATGGTCTACAGGGAAACGGTTTTGTATGCAACTTTATTTATCCACTTAAATGCTATCCCTGTCAACCTGGAAAATATGATGCAATCGCATATCTGGGACCATCTCTCAACTTCCAGATTACTTTAAGGCAAATGAGCAAAAAGTACCCCCAGTGTACTCCCTGTCCTTATGGTGGATTTTATCAAGATGAGTTGGCATCCATTGATTGTAAAAAGTGCCCTGTGGGTCAATATGTGCCTCCAAATAAAGGTCCAGGAAAAAGTCCACTAGACTGCCTCACATGCCCAATGGGAACCAATACAAACGCCTCTGCGGGGTATAGAGCATGCCCTTGCCTACCTGGATATTCACGTACATACCGATTTGGAGCTTGTGAGAATTGTGTTCAAGATGGATTCCAATGTAAAAGAGACTACCCAGAACTGAGACAGGGCTATTGGATGAGCTGGGACAATAGCGAAACATGCAGGGATTCATTTAAATCTTTCATGTCCAATCTCGATACAAAAGATGATACTTATGACCGTAAAGCAAATTATTTCAATTGCACTTTGCCCATTGCACACAAGTGTCCTATTGCCAAGTCTTGTAAAGGTGGAGTTGATGCAACTTGTCATGAAGGATATATTGGTGTACTTTGTGCTGTTTGTGACTCTAGTTACATGAAACAATTTAACAAATGTGTTAAATGTCCATCTCCATTTGTCTCTGTAGTTGAATGTCTAGCATACCTTCTGACATTTATTTTTCTGTGCTGGTTGATGTCAAAACTAAAGAACATAACTCTAGTTGGGAAAGGCAAAGAGAAAACTAAACGAACCTTTGCAGATTTGATTCAGTCGAGTCTCAAAATTCTAATGGGATTCTACCAGGTGTTAGTACGAATTATCAATGCATTCTCAAGCATCCAATGGCCAAATAGTCTCACTCATGCAGTCAAACTGTTTGAGTTTGTTGGGCTGTCGGTGCTGAGGATTTCATCATTGCACTGCATTCGATCCAACTGGAGACTAAATGCGATTGGAGAGTTTTGGATTTCTCTGATTTCAATAATTGCCATTCCCTCCCTCGTGCTCATTTACTTTGCTCTAAAGGTAGCCATCTCATTTCACTGCCATTCACGAGAGAACTTTCGAATGAAACGAATCATTTCAATAAAGAACAGCCTTCAGTCGATTGTTTTGTTTTTCTTTGCTACATATTCATTTATATCCACAAAAGTATTTCATGTTTTGCCTGGTAGTTGTCATACACTTTGCACTGTGAAGGAGAATGGTCATTGTCTCAATAAGATGTCTCATCTCCGCAACGACTACAGTGTAGAGTGTCAACGCACAACGGGTGATCGAAGTTTCAATGTGAATTATGCTTACGCATCCCTACTGCTTCCCATTGGTTTACCTTGCCTTTTGTTGTTTCTACTGTGGAAATTCGCTCGTAAGCAGAACGCAGAATCACAACCCCAAAGACATCTGAGCATTCAATCTGAGGACTCTCTGGAGAATGAAGAGCAATGTTATGTGGAATGGGATGGGTGCAATGCATCTTCAGCCAACTCCAAATTTATGGATCATGAAGAGCATTCAGTTGCTGAATTTGCACTCCAGATGACGTATGGAAACTACAAGACATCTTGCTGGTATTGGGAATTCATAGAAATGATCAGAAAGCTAGTGATGGTTATAGCAAGCAGCTTTTTCCTTCAAGATGTGAAAATTGGTCTGTATAGTAACATACTATTGAGCATTGTGTTTGTGATATTACATGCTTCAAAATGGCCAATGAAGGATTCGTTTGACAATTACATCCAACTGTTGGCATTGGTGTCTGTTACCTTAAATCTATGCTACAGTGTGACGAAAGCAAGCAACATTGGCGATGCAGATATTATTGACAATGAAAATGATGTGTTTGGATTGGGTTTAATGCTTGTGTGTGTAAATTCCTTGGTGGTGATACTGATTGTTGGTCGTTTTGCTAAAGAGGTTGCTATGAAGCTAATTCAAAGATACTGTGTTGGCTGTTGTTCTTTGTGTTGCGGATTGGAACTTTGCAATTTGCAGTGGGATGCAAGCGGAAATGACGAACTAGAACTGTAACCAATTATGTCTTAATTACAATATTCATACTTTTCAATAGATTTGAGGGCATTTTCCTTTACTTTTGCATTTCATTTTATAAGTTTGATTTGGAAGTAATAGAAGTCTTTATTGAACTGTTTATTGAATTCGATCAGCATGATATCTTTATAAAACTTCTGTTCCTTTCTCAAAACTGGCTTAGACGTGGAAAACTTTCCTACGGTTTACGGTATTAGAGTCGTTATTTTATCTGGACTCTGCAGCTACTCAGGCCTCTTCATAAAAATGCAATTGGCTATATCACACACTCCGTCATCAATGATTAATTGCATTACAGTAGAATCCCGTTAACTCGGACCTTGGGTAACTCGGACATTCGCTAAGTCGTACGTATTTCTTTTCCTCTTTGGATTTGACGACAGTGATCTAGCCTAAACGCTCCACTTAAGTCGTACCCTGGATTACTCGCACATTCGCTGCGTCGTTCCATTGTCCTCGGTCGATTTAGAGAGAATACCTAATGTAATTCGGACTTTCTGAAAGCCTTATGCCAAATGATTCGAATTGTAAATCGAATTCTTGCAAGTTTTGTGTTGTGAGTAGTATGTTTTGGAGTTTGTTTTATATGACGTGACTCAGCAGAGAGGAACGTAAATACAATCGAGGAAAATTGTTGAAAGGTATAAAAGTTTAAGGGCTTAGAACAGTGCTTCTCAACCGGGGTGCACATGCACCCCTTGGGGTGAATTCGAGGTGCTAAGGGGTGAAATTTTGAAAAAGGGGGAATTGGGGGTGAAATATACACAAAGGGGTGAAGTTGTAATTGGGCAGATAGTTTGGTGTCAGCTGTATAATACGGGTTTCCTGTCATTTCAGATCGTTATAAATTGCTACCTGCGGCTAAAATTAACAAAGCTAGTACCAACTATAAAAACTCTTGTTGTTCGACATCAAGCCCAAGGTTCGCATTCATAATTATATTATTTGCTTTTAGTAATAACTTATTATAGACAAAAATAACACCCATTTATGCTGTGAAAAAAAGAACTTTTGTTGTTAAAATACAGCATTTGTCCGTTGTTACAGTATACACACTATGTCATAATCTCCTATTTAATTTTCTATAATATGACGATTTGTCGTGGTGGGGGTGAATAGCTGAGAATTGCTTTTTAAAGGGGTGAAGTGGATCAAAAAGGTTGAGAAGCACTGGCTTAGAAGAAGTTAAGGCATCAGATGGATTCTTTTCTCGATTGAAGGCGATGACGAAGTTGAGGTAACAGTGCAAGAATGTAGTGATTTCTAAAAATTTTAACAAGGTGGGCTCTAGGCACATCCACGCCTATAGTTTGGGTGTGACACAGCTACAACCACGCCCATGTTTTCAGATAGGGAAACATGATAATTAAGCTTAATACTGATATACTATAGTCAACAATAAGAAAAGCCTCAATAGCCATATAACAGTGCACAATTGATCATAGCACTTTCGAAGCAAAGCCAATAACCTCTGAAAAGCCCAGCCAATGCAAGAATTTTAGTGGGGATGAGCCACCCAAAATGAGCAGAAATATTAACAAGAGGAGCTCCTTCCCACTGAGCCTCCGCTAGAAGTCACCCCTGATGTAAACGTAAAGAGTACAGAAGTTTACCATTTCATCGTAAAATGCACCGTAGCCAGGGGGTGTATGATGACAAACAGCAAGGGGGTATAATGATTACTAATGTACTGTGTAATTACAAGTCTCATATTCCTGAAAGTTGAAATTCTCTATTCTTTTCAATTAATAGATTTGCTGACCAATTAATCTATCAATGCGAAGTGTATATCAGGTTAGGCTTGCGTGAAAGTGGTAAACAACGGCTCCAATTTATCAATATTTAAGAGCTGTAGATCTTTCAAGAAAGTGAGTAAAAAAATTGCTCTTCTCATCCAAGTAATAATATATTAGCTTGGGGATATAAGAAGAAGAGAAACACAAATGATTGCTCACCACTAATTTCGTTTTCTCTGTTATTTTCAATTAAAAGATATACCATTTTATTAATTCTTTTATGTCAATTGAAAAGTTCTACGTCACTGCTCATTTCATTTTCCCGTTTACTTTCGATTAACTGATGTGCAAATTAATTAGTCTTTGTATGCGAAGTGGACATCAAGTTAAATTTGACTGTAGCTTACGCTTACAAGTAGCTTCATATTGTAGATGTTAATTGATAATTTAGTTTCAATTGTCAGTTGTTGCAACGAAATGAGAGAGTCTCTGCCAACAGTTCACACTTTGGTTGATACAAATTTGTTATCTTTATACATGTCACTATTTAGAAATACATACGGTTTATTACGTCATAGACTTGAAACCATTTTGGTACGAAGCAGGAAACCTCAAACATGGGATGGTCTGCCATATGTTAGCTTTGTAGTCAAGCACGTTCTCTTCTGTTTTCGATGTAAAATTTGTATGGAATGCGAATGCACATGTGAGTGTCCTGTACAACGTTTCTGATAGTGAAGCTAGATTTGAATCTCCAAAGTCTGGCATAAAGTAGAGAATATATATCGAAAAACAGCTCGGACTCAACAAATTAATATCAATGGTAATAAAGAATTGAAGAGCTTTGACATATGGAATGTACTTATGAAAAGGGAAGGAGACACAATAACAGGTAGATGTTTTCCTTTTATTTGATAAGCAAAATTATTACGTCACCTGAATAATTGTCAAAAGGGCAGAAAAGAATCCTGTTTTGCATATTCGGCCTATATCTATTTGGCAAACCACAACCGGAGAATCGTTGAGTGTCGATCAATTAGTATCTTGCCTTTGTCTTCTCTACAGAGTAGTTAAGAAGCATAAATCAAAGTTTTCTGTTTGCCATTTAACAAAATTTCAGCATATGTCCTTTTCTGCAAGGGGGCAAGTCCTGACGTTATAGAGAGTGTACACTTAAGCCCAATTGGAAACAAGCTCTACTTTTCCTATGCGTGAAACATGAAAAGAATGGTTTAGTACACAATTGTTCATTAATGGACACATTTCTGTCATACAAAATAGCCTAAGACTCTTAAATTAGACCTCTACATCTTTGTACACGTGAGAATTGATTATGGCATATTTTTAGAGGACCCAATTCAACATTGGGTTCAGGGACCCAATAGAACAAAATGCGACCCTAGAAGCTTATTGACGGTTGAAATAGAAGCCAGGAAAGTTTGCAAAGTAGAGCGCTATCGCCTATTGGCAGTGAGAACTTCAGGATCCATGACCTAAGAGAAAATATCCAACCTTAATCTTCTTTATCTAATAATAATGCCATAAATCGCAAAGTTTTGTATGTTTCAAGTTAAATTTGCAATGTACCAAAAAGAGTTTCAATGAGCTAGCATTTGGAAATGAAATCATTTTTCGAAATATGAGAACTTATCATTTATGAAGCTATTGGAATTCCATCTAAAAGCATTTGATGGCAATGACAACTAACAAAAGCCCCCTCCAAAACAACTCTTTGTGAAATCTTTGTCTTTGTAGTTTAGTATATTTCATAATCAAGTGCATAGTTTAGTATAATCTTTGAAGTATTGCTAAAATTGTATAATTGTAAATGTATTGTTATTCTTGATATCATTATCTCAGTTGTTTAAATGTTCTTCTAGTTATTTATCTCTTGTTCTCTTGTTCTTATGATAAACCTGTAAACATGCTACAGTTCATATTGATTCATTCATATTGATGTGATCAACATCATTGTTCATCATTATAATATTGTTTCATAAAACAAGGGTTCTTTCAGGAATAAGATTTGCGTAGACATTTAGCCTCTGAAAGGACTGAGACAAGATGTGAAAGAATATTTCAATCGATTCAATAGCTCCACCATACAAAGTAAGCAACTCATTATAATCCGGCTCAGTGAACCAGATATTAGAGATTGCTCCCCCACAGTACACTCTTTCCACTGGGGATTAATGTATAGTACAGTTGAAGATCTCAAATAGATTGTCTGATATACAGTGCAATGAAATGAAAGTGAGTGAAAACAAATTTCAGGCGCACCCCAAATTCAAAAAATTGTATGTTATTTGTAGCATCACTTGAAGATTCAAGAATATCATTAAAACAACTTACTTTTGCCAAGTGAGACAATTTGACATGGACACCAGCTCTCAAGCCAGTTCCAAGATTCGATGGGCATATTAGAATGTATCCAAGGTGCTGATTCCACATGAAACCCTGTCGCTCAGCTTTGATGTGTTTTTCCACCTCTTTCAACCCGCGACAAAATCTGGCAAACACCTCTTTCATGTTTCCACCTTTCTGCATTGAAATCACTCTTGTGTGATCTTCCTCATTCATCCAAACCAAGAAGTTCTTTTTATCATTGTGCCATATACCACGTGCATCTGGCCAGTCGCGTGCCATTCCAGCACAAGTTAGCAGTGGTGATACAGGTTTGTCAAAGAGGAAATGGTCCTCGATCAATTGATTTGCTCCTGTTCTGTCATTCCATTTAAGGGGTAATATCTACCTTTCAGATCGCCTGAAACCAGGAATCAGCAAAATTTCGCAAGAAATTTTTTCCCTGCTTCCTCTCAATATATATAATCGACTTGGAGTTACATTTGATAAGGAATAAAATCAGAGTTCAATAATGGACTAAATTTGCTGAATTTACTACCTTGAAGCAGTAGATATTTTCAATAAAAGTTGTGGATATATATATATGTAAATCTTAAATAAGTAGTGTAATGCCATTGAATCTTATAAGAACTCATTGAATCTGCCAGGAAATCGCTTTTTATCTGATATGAATAATGGAAACTGATATTAAATCATGCAATCTGGTATTGCATTGTTGAATCTTATATGAAATAATTTAAACTGATACTAAATCCCTTTATCTGTATCTATCTATTTCAGTGTAAAATTGAGCAACTTCCATTAAAGATCTTATCATACGTCACATAAGTAATGAACTACGAAGATATGTAAAAAGATTATCGATAATTACCTGACAGATTATCTAGAGCATGTTTGACGATTCTTTCCACTTCTCTCCTCTCAGCTCTCGTGCAATGAGGTGGTAGACTAAGGCTTGTAATTGAGCCTCCGTCTGAACTAAAGAATAACAATACATTTACAATTCTCATCAAAAAATCCACCTTTGATTTTAGAAGCATCGAGATCAGTCTTATGCTAGTCAGTCTTCTTGTACCCGTTGTGGCGTTCTGTTATAATCGGGTCAAACAAGTCTGCAAAAACTTCATAGCATTCTTCGTCTCCAGCAACAACTCCTACAGTGCTGATGAATGGGTGGCCGGGGTTGTCTACCCCCGTCTGAATTGCTTGGTCGAATGAATATCCAGATGGCGTACACTGTATCAAAATTACCGGTAACATTAACTGGAGTTGACAAAAAAATTACCAAGAAAGACCAAGAAAACTTGGTCTAACGGTGATATTAACTGCAGTTGACAGAAAGGATAGTAAGAAAGACCCTGAAAGCTTGGTTCACATCTGCATTATGTACACTGCCCACCTTCTAGAAGAAGATTCTGGGAAGTTAGCAAGTGAGAGTGGAAAGTTGGGTACCACAATGAAAAGTGAGAACTTTGATAAGCACGGACGAGGAAAAATCAACATAAGCGTAGGAAATGGGGTTACAGGGGGGCTGCAGTTTCTCTCAGCTGGGCAGAAATCCTTTTCATTCAGGCAACGTGTCTGAAAGAACAATAGGAAATTCGAGGAACGTTTTTGACTGCTTTCCAGATCTCTTTACCTTTTCAGGTAGAAAGTTGCCATCCTATGCAAATAGCCACCCATGATGAAGAGTAGTGGTTCTCAACCTGGGCTCGATAGAACCCCAGAGGCTCAGTGAGTCAGTTTCAGGTCACTCTGAGAAATTCTAACACAAATTTGTATGCTCTCTTCATGAATACAAAACATTAAAAATCATTTTCTTACTATTTTGCCCATTTGTGGAATGGCTTGAAACCTAAGAATGCGCTCTCTCCTTTCTCTTCGAAAAGAGCAATTAAGCGATAAAAGTTTCTTTTATAATTCAAGCTACTATTAAGTTCGTAGTATATTTTGAATTGTTAATTCGTATTTATTCTTAATTTCTTATGAAATCAAAGGTTGTGATGTTGTTGATTTGTATTGAGATTCTTAACTTTTTTCAACAGTAGACTGAGGGACCTTTGAAAACCAGTAGCTGCTGAAGGGCGTCCCACCGCAAAGAATTTTAAGGTGAAGTAAAAATGAAAGGAATTCGTCGGTGTGGTTCATTCTACTCGTATGATTCGTGGCGTCACGCTCTGCTTGGCCAGTTTGTGCACTAATACAGTATATAGTTACATAAAAGTGTTTTGAATTTGAAGAAAAAACAAAACAGATTATATTTTGTAATGAAGATGGGTTTGATGGTGGCATGTATGGTATTTGTGGGTTCACTACCACCAAAAAGATCAAGAAATACTGATGTAGAGTTAAGCTAGAGCTTCCAATTTTGATTTTCCTCAATAGATTCGGAAAGTCATTGACAAAACGTAGAATGTCAGCAAGTGTAAACAAAGACGCCGCGTGCGAACAAAGTCGATGACTCATTTGTCGATGAAGTAGAATATGTTCTAATTCTCGTAGACTTTTGTCGGTAGATCGATACAATTTCAATTTCGTTGGTTTGTTTACTTATTTTTCAATATCTATGCACAGATAAATGTTTCACGCATCTCTTTTTCCATGTTTAATTCTAGTTTCTGTAGAAAGGTGTCTATCCGACTTCTTCAATTTTGTCGATGACTTTTTGAATCTATAGGCAAAAATCTATTGTGTGAACTTAGCATAAAGTAATGAATAGACTAGAAGACGAGGCTAAAGGAGCCAGAACGTACTTGGCTTTCAAGAGAATGCTTTGCAAATGAACAAAGCAATAAAATTACTACAAGGCCAATTTGACAATTCTTTCGATTAAATATGCAAGAGCTTTTATTTCAGTATTTCTCTAATTTCTCATTTTCATATATTTTCTTATCTCCATATATTTCTTGCATATTTTCCTTTATTCTGTCTAAAATTTAACTTTGATTTATACATATCATTCTATCTAGAAGTATATTGAAACGCTTCTTGGAAACCGCAGTTGAATTATAAATGTCAACAGAAGAGCCACGACAAGAAACATGTGAGAGAGAGTTCCTTTCTGCTTTATTGAATGTGACATTCCAGAGTTCATTAGTTCGACATACTATAAAACGTAACCAATTTTATTTAAAATTATCCCCCCTTGAGTTTACTGTCCTTGATTTTCCACTTGTTTTTTCCCCAATGTTATCTATAAAAGTCCTTATTGCCACTTTCGTTTTAGCTGAGGATAAGACATGATGTCTCGAAACGTCGTATACTTCCTAGGTAAAGTCTTTCTGGTTATGTCTTAATATTGATTACGTCTTAAATAACATCGGTTACGTTTTATGGTATGTCGAACTAACGAACACTGGAAGTATGCACTAAATAAAGAAGAAAGGAAATCTCTCTGAAATGTTTAGGCCTGGTTAAACAATGAAACAATTCACCCAACAACTCAGCTAACAAATTCTACAAATATCTATGGAGGTTATTAGTTGAATACGCTGTGAAGGAGCACTCGTCGTGGCTCTTCTGTTGAGTAGAGGTATGTTGTAATTAGTTTTTAGATTTTAACAGGGCAGTTTGCAACTCAGTTTTCTAAAGTTTTAATAGTGCTTGGCAAGAACACGCCTGTTGACATTCAAGCTTTAAGCTAATGTTTAGCAGAATATAATTTAAAATAATCAAATCAACAAAATATATATATATATATATATATATATATATATATATATATATATATATATANTAAAGTTTTGGCGTAAGGGCATGCGCTAAACAATTGTTGTGATTTGAAAGATCTGGGTAATCTTTGTTTGGCGGGAAAACCTTGTACGCCTTTTTACCAGCATCGCAACTGCTATCAGAGGCCACGCCCATTTGAGACAAGCCGTACGCGGAAATCGCACCAGTTGCAACTGACGCAGCGGCTAACTTGACGATGTAGCTTGATAGAAACCTCGTTGCCATATTTCTTCAAGATTTCAATCTTAGCTCTTAACTCTGATTCTTCGCAATGCAATGCACTCTTACCGATTGCAGCAAAAATCTACTCTTATACTTCATTTGAAAATGGAAGTCAAATATGACGTGAAATAAGACAAATCTAACGCTACGTCACTTCAGGTTAAACGAGCAATTAAATGCTATTTTTAATCAAACGTGCAACAAATTCAACATGTGAAAAAGTGCTTGGACGATAGGTACAACTATTCACTCACCTACGACATAATTGAAGGGCTAGACTCAGAAATTAAATCACGAATCACAAAATTAAATGGAAGATCAGCGCTCTTTTATAGGGTTAAGTTTTTATTTCGATTTGATGTTTAGTGCTTCTGTCAGCTGAAGGTATACCTCGTGTAAAAACGATATTATTACTGTAATTATTATCATCTTGCAAGCACATTCTCTTCACTTAATCAAGGTGTTAATGCCAATCTACCCTCCTTTCTATTACCATGTTTAATTAAAGGTGAGTCTTACCGTCCTGATCTTCTTCTTCTTACAGACGAAAAGATACTTTACATTCTGGAGCTTACAGTAGGTTTTGAAACAAATATAAAACATTACAGCGATCGTAAGGTTTCTAAATACAGTTCATTGATCAACGATCTCTCTCCTTCTTATAGCAAAGTGTTGTTTGTCAACCTCTCTATGGGTGCTATTGGGGCTATGGGTTCTTCCTGCAATTCTCTCTCATCCTTACTACACGATTTCCATTTCGATAAAATTATTCAAAAACGAATTACGATGAAAGCTGTGAATATTTCTATTATATCCAGCTACTGCATCTTCTGTTGTCGAAAAAAGCCATGGACTAACACAGAATTTTTAACTATTTAATTTTTGCCCCATTCCTTTACTTGTTAACGTCTTTTGTCATGCTCGTGTGTGGTCTTTACAAGCAAGCCAATATATATATATATATATATATATATATATAT
>OLMO02000262.1:2146721-2201725 GCA_900291935.2 Cassiopea xamachana | reverse complement strand
CTACCCACTTGCCCTACTGTCGCTCCTGTGTCCCTGATCACACAGCTGATCATGACAACCCGTAAGTACTAACGGCAGCCTGGCGTATAAGACGAAGTGATTTGAATCAATACTGGTGTTTAATTCAATATTAATACAGCTGTTTTGTATACTGACAAATCTTTTATTACTGCTTGTGTCATTTTCTCTTTTATCTATTAATTAATAGATATGCTGATTAATTGATCTTTGTATACAAAGCGAAGTGTCTATCAGTGGCGAAGTTGAAGGGCACTCTAGTCATGCTGAGCATTACTAAAAATATTCAAAGGCATTATCTTCCAGAATTGTTGAGAAAAATGTTTTCTCAGAAGTGATACTACTTAGTTGTCATAAAATATTTAACATTGTTGTCATGAATTCCTTTGGAACTATAGCCGCCCTGTCAGTTACGAAGCATTCTGGATCGCAGAATTTCACTTTTCCCAACTCTGAAGAACGGCTCTATGAAAGATGAACGGAGCTTCGTAAGCCCTAGACAATCTATTCCACTGCGACTGACCAAACACCTTATGGTGCTCAGTCTAGACAAGTGAATTTGCATCAGAACCGGGAATCCAGTCACTCTCTAGACAATAGAAAAAACAATGCATGTCAGTCTGAACAGTTTCAGACTGACTAAACGCGTCGATCATTACCTGACTTAACCATTCATCAATGGGTGGTCATTGCAGAGATCTAACTGTCAACTCAGGCTCCACACAGAAAGACTGTCCAAGACTTAATCACTGCGTCATTTATCGCAAGTTAATGCAAAGGACTTGTGTTTTCTAGGTCCAGCCGATTCCCACTCTTGTGGATACTATGGTGCAGTATAATTCTTCTTCTTCTTATAGTTTCATGGAATTTAATACTGTAGACGGATCGCGGTGGTTCTCTTTCTCTCCATCTTTTCCCATCCCTTGCAACATTGGCTAACTGTTTTCCCTTTTTAACTCTAAATCTCTCCATTATCCAATCTGCAGTTTAATATCATGGTCAAATTTTCAAAAATTCATAGTGGCAGCAAATGCAACGAAGTGGTTGTATATTAACTAGTATATTTAGTGTCGAATTGCGTGTTCCTTTTGCGTTCATGTTTTCTGTGCCAATCTCGCGTTCATGTGGAGAGCTGTTGTGTGTTGTAAACACCCTTTCCGGGCAATGTGTTGTATCTGTCAAATGTATGTCAAATGTCATGTGTCATGTACTCTGTGTGATTATTATTAAATACTCTGTGTTTAATGATCTAAGTTAGTCTTCTTTGATTTTGCAATACAAGGTAAACCAGCAAAGAGTCGTTTATATTGTCAGTCTACATCAGGCCTAGGCGTAAGGTTAGTCTCCAGGCACAGAAGTATAACCATCACTCAGGTACCACAAAACACTAAACATAAATAATTGCATTTTCGTAGAAATAGAAGTGTGTATTTGAATGATTAAAATTCTACAGAAACAATCTCATTCGCTAATGATAAACAGATTATAATTGTATCTTATGAGGAATAGGGTGTGCTTTCTCGAGTGATTAAAGGGGCTCCACCCCAATTTTCTCCATACCTGTGAATAGTGTGACCATTTTATTTGGCCTAGCTTCGCCATTAGTGGCTACGATGCTAACTTTGACTTAAACTTATGCGTATGTCTAACTGCTAATTTAATTTCCCTTGTCAGGTGTTGAAATGGAATGAGAGATTCTGGGCCCTAAATTTCTGAATTGGGCAAACCATTCTCTATTTTCATTGAAGACATATTGCCTGTTTTAGAAATACATATAGTACATTACATCATAGACTTGAAACCATTTCGGTGAGAAGCAGGAAACATCAAGTGTGGAATGGTCTGTAATACATACGCTTTGTAGCCAAGCATGTTTCTCATCTAAGTTCGATTTAAACGATAAAACAAGTAGTGGAGTGCTTTGTTCTGAATACGAAAGCGACTGAGATTATCCTGTTTGACAGTTCCATTGTACGTTCACAAAATTTGAAAAAAATTTGCCTTCCTACTCCGACCCCCATCCCTCCCCATTCGTGGACAAGCATACACCTCATTGTGACTAACATTGTACACAGCAATATTTTTGCTACTAACATCCTTTCCCAGCATGCGTTAACCAAATGGGAAAGGACGAAGTAGCTTCTATAAAATGATGACTATTTATCGGTCTTGCTCTGAACTTCGTGGTTACCGATTTAACATAGTTTCAAAAGCAACAACACAAAACACATTTTGAAGCATATATTAACAAATTAAAACGCGAATACTTGAAAGATCAGTGCTAGTTTATAGTAGGGTAAACTCTTTATTTCCGATATGATAATTTAGTATCATGTTTAAGTTAGCTGGAGGTATATTTCGTGTGAAAATAATTAACTTATAAATCAACAATCCAAAAGAACTGTAAATTCAGAGTGCTCATTGCGATAGGCAGAGCATATATTATTATTGTGTGATAACTCCTTGCGCTGTCTGTCATGCGTCGTTTGAGGTAAGCCATATCTTCTGATTNTTTATCATATTTGTTATCACAGCACCATTCATTTTGGTTTGCTCTGTCAATCATTCATCTTAATAAAATGTTCCTTCATAAAACTTGACCCACAATATTTGGCGTTGAGAATTCTGGAAGACTTTCTCATATGATCATAGTAAAGATGGTAGTCTAGTGTATTGGACAAAGTGAGATCAGATGAATGATTACTCGTATATTATATATTGAGAAATCTTATACCAATGACTAATTCATTTTTGAACACGGTCCTAAATAAATGTCAACCAAGAAAATACAAGAGATATGAATGAATTCATGAAAAATAGAATATCATTCGCTTAGATCATCATTTTAAGCCGAAATTTTGAGGCTGCATTCATTCACCTACCTAACGCATATCGTGGCGCGGCTGGGAAACACAAGAGAATTTAGAATTCGCTTTTTGCCTCCTATCTGCCGCCATCTTACTTTCTCTTATCTGCCTCGTTCACAGCACCCAATAACAATAGAGCCCGCATCCTAGTCTTTTTATTTCTATGGTCTAGACCAAGGGTTCTCAAGCTTTCCCTATTGCGACCCCAATTCAGAACATTCAACTAATCACCGCGACCCCAAGTCACCGTTTATGCACATACTATTTTAGTATCAGCGCTCCAATCAACGAAAAGGGGCACACATATACTTTGTATAGAAGCTCAGGCCATTGAAAACTAATTCAGATTCATAAATAAAGAAAATACTAGGAGATTTACTGATATCGTCACTGGTGAAGTCCGATGATTCTCCTTGCCATTCTTAAGCGCGCAGAGAAGGAGAAAGAGGGCCAGGAAACATTTTCGAATCACGCCTTTCCATCTTAGGGAAACGCCCCTTATGATATGAAAAGAGCACTACGGAAAAGGATACTTTTGTTCTTTTGTTGAAAAGGTCAGAGGTCTAGCCCCTAGGACTCCACGTAGTTGCAAGCCTGAGTATTTGGTATTTAAGCAGCAGATAAGCTAAACATGATTTTGTTGTTTTGCTTAAAAAATAAATGAAGTTCTCAAATAAAGCATAACTACTTAACGATGTTGAATTAGCACATCATATTTTACAACTGTTTACTATTGGAACAATGAATTCATTCCTATTTATGAAGCGGCAAATAATTTTCACAAGTGTTATCATATTATCGTGTGATGTGGTTATATTTCAATGTTATTACAATTGGCAAAATATTTCGATAATAGTCTTTAATAAAGATATCACGAATAGCATGGTTGTCATAAAGAAATATGAGACACAATAAACGTCACATGGACCCATGTGTACCCCTAATACAAGCACTATCAGGGGAGGATCCAGGCAGAAATCTGACCAAGGCTCAACAAAAAGCTCGTGGGCGTGGCTATATGGGTGTGGAAATATCTCAGAACTATGAACAAAAAAGGGCCAGTTGGTTCGACTTTTATTATTGACTTGAAATTCGATATTCTAGACTTGAGTAGAGAAGCAATCAAGCACGTTGTTCATTTCGTTTTCTTTTTTTGATGTTGAATTTATAAAAAGGTTAAAACCGCACACGTTTTTCTCACTCTGTTGAAACTGGCAAGGTTGGGGGGTACTTCCAACATGGGTGTGGCATTACGTGTGAGGCTTGATAAACTTGACTCACTGAAATCCAGCACCTGCGCAGTTTGTGAAATACGTGGAATTTGTGAAATACGTCGTGAAATACTTTAGGTAACTAGTTACATATCTAATAAACCAGGGGAGGGCTAGTGCTAAACTTTGGGGGCCCATCTGATTCATTTTATTGTCTTTTTTATGTTAGAAGTTTCTTCACACAATTGTTTGCTAAAGGAAATATTGCCATTTGAGAGGGGACCATGACCCTCAGCCCTCTTTGGATCCGCCCCTGCTTATAATGAAGCATGAGGTATTAGCAGCAATTCATTTATAACTCTGAGTGCTGTTGTGGGTGAGAGTATTGGTCAGGGTTAGTGTTATAATTAGAATTGGAAATTATAATTATATGAGTACCTATTTACCTCCTCAACATGTGTAATTTATTTCGACTATCTTTACCAGCCCCTTAGCAAGCAATCGCAGAATTCCTTGGCTTGACCACGCCTACTATCGAGCCACGCCCTATGTGCGACAGTAATGAAATTTTCTGGATCCGCCCATGCTGTCAATCACTGTGCCGTTATAAATATAGTTCACTGTCACAATCGTTTTTCTTCTTACATCTTTATCGTTGAACAGAATTGTAAATACGATATCCATCAGTTGCCATCCAATAGCAAATCGAGCATGTGACGTAGCACCACATGTTTTGTAGTTCACTGGAAAGTGAAAGTGATTAGAACTGGTTTTGATAAGCAGACGGCTGGATGCAACGTCTGTATAATGGACGCTTGCGTAAGGTGGTATGCTCAGTGTTCAGTTGGTTCACAGTCAGGAATAGATCTGCTGCAGGAACCATGGCAAAGAATGGCCAAAGAAGGGCGAATGCCGAAGCCTGGCGATACAGCGCAATATAAGGTATATTCACTTCGATCAGACCGTCTTGGTGCCGCCATGTCACTTGTATTTACACATGATGATGAGACGTTCATATCGGTTAAACTTTGCATTGAAAAAGAGAAGGAAAACCCTCAATGCTTTCCAGTATCTACGGTACTTGACAAAGGCGTCGCCTGGAAGTTGAAACTTCATGGAGAGCTGACGAGCTCTGGTCAGGCAATAATGCAAAGAATATTCAGTGTATGGAAATCGTTTGGAAACTACAACTATTTGACAAACAATTGCCAAGACTTTACGAAGGCAACACTGAAGGCATTCAACTTGCCTGATGTTCCACTAGACGATCGCACATTTCTTATGAATGTAGGAGGAACATTGACAGTTGTTGGTGGAATTATCATTGGCCTAGTGAGTCTGTTTGGTAAAAAATAGACATCTTCCCTTTACATATGAACCCGATGGCCTAACAGCACTGAATGACACCTTACTTCTACATGTTAATTACTGCAATTGCAAATTATAATTACCTATGCATGATTGCTTCATTTTCTCGCAATATGTCTGCCAACTTATGGGAAAGATGTCCCAAGTGTTTCTTTTTGCACTCTAGACGCCTCATATCGTAAAAAGAATGTGTTTCCTTTCATGCTGTTTCAACATAAATAGATCAGGTTTTTGATTATTTTGTTAAGATTTTATCGATAGTAAATTTAGCAGTGAATGAAAATCATAGAAAATTGCTTGCATTGTAGAAACTCGACTTTCTGCTGATTCAAAAATGACCAGGAAGAAAGGCCCAATACCTAACGAAGCGTGTTTGCTATGACATCAGCAAAAGGCAGATATGCGCATTTAATGTGCACATCTGCTTCCGTGTTTACGTTCTGTTTATAAGAAAACAGCTCAAGGCCTAGTAGCAAAAGTTTTCCAATTTTTTCCTACATTTCAGTTTTAAAAGGCTCTTAAAAGTATCTTAATGTTGCGAAAAAATTTGCTGTGATAACGCAGACAAAATGTTGACGTAGCAAATTATTAGCATGATAATAAGCAAAACGCACCACTGCCAGTTAAAATCTACAGCACACTTTTTCCACTGTGTTGTTGGTTCAGTTATATATTGAAGCTTATTTCGTCTCGGCAAAGTTTTGTCCAAGGTTTGCCCAATATGGATAAAACCTCTTAAAATGTAAGGTAGAAATTAATGTCTTTTACTGCATAATTCAAATGTTGAAAGGGAGGAAAAATTACCAATGCACCTTGACTTTGAAAGCATACGGGTATTATAAAAATTGTATTTGAGTTTTCTATATATTTGTAATGAGAGTCTGTTTCAAAATGGGAGTCGGATAAGGAACTCAACTTAGTATATATATATTTTATATATTTCTCATGCAAAATCACCACATTATTGTTTTTCTACCCAGTTTCGCATGACACCAATTTTGGAACTGACTTCAGGTTAATTGTTGATGCCACAGGTTTGTTATGTAATTCCATTCTCCCTGTGGTATCCTTGTATTCCATGTTGTACTCCCTGTGGTATCCTTGTATCTTTTATTCCATGTTATATTTGTAATGTAATTGTAATGGTGTATGAGTTGTAGTTGTAATTCTTTATGAGCATATAACAAAATGTGTTCGACGTATACAAGTTAAAATGCGAAGTGTAATAGAGAGAAAGTAGAGAATTTCTACAATATGCTCTGTCAACCGTCTCCAAGAGGCGTTTTGCTGGTGAAAGTCATGTTTTCATAAGCATTTATTATTCAGCAATTCACTATAATAGGAGCTAACCACAGCTTAAAGGCTTGTTCCTACGCATATTGTATCGGTCCTTACTTTATTATGAATATAGCATAGAGCTCGATAAAATTATCTTCGGTCAGATGAAAGGTTATCATTCCTTTTAGAAAAGGTGGAAGCGACTTTGTAAATACTCTTTCACAAAAGAGAGCTATTGCTAAAATATATATTTAACTATCCAGGACAAGTATACACACCTTAAAGACATCAGATCAAATTCATGTAAAGCACAGTTGTGACAGATAAAATTCTCGCATAATAGTTGGGGCGCTTTGCTAACTCTAACAGCTTGTCTGTCGTTGTAAATCGTTCCTCCCTCCCTCTCCCTGATACAATGCTCAATTTAAAATGCTAATGTCCATCTTCACCTTACGTTCAACCAATAAATGGCAAATGGGTAATACTTGCACACAATCACCATTGTTTTGGGTGGAGGGAGAGGGGAAATTGGAATTTGACAACTAATTACAGTCAGTAAAAATAATGGAACTGGTCGCAAATAGATTTTCTATAAACAGTTAAATTAAAATTTCTATGCCGCGTGAAGCATGACAAGCTGGTCACTATTTTCGACAATTTTGACTCCCTTCCCTCCTTGAGCACAAGCATGTGCGTCATGCTAGCCCCCTCCCCTTTGAACTATATGAATGGAGTCATAGTAAAGTAGTTTGAATAATTCATTAGCAAAGACCGCTCAAAAGAACTTGCACACCAAAGCACCACAATCTGAACTCCTTGTGCTTCATTACCTTTTGAAATCAGCCAATAATTCTTTGCCTTATTGTTCTCCCACTTTGCTTACCCTAATTAGCATACATATATACTTATTTGAGTCGAATGTCCTTTGATATGCAGTGCCGTAACCACCGGGGGGGCAAGGGGGGCTGGAGCCCCCCCAATAATTTCTTGTTAAAATAAATGTTTTTTTCAATTAGAATACTATCCTAAAGTGTGACCCGTTATAGCGTGTTTAGACGTTTGAAAATCGTAAAATTTTCTCAGCTCCTCCGCCTCAACCATGGTGAGGCCTCCTCCGATAGTGACTTCTAAGCCCCCCAACAAATGAAAATCGTGGTTAAGGCCCTGCCCCCCCAAAATGAAAATCGTGGTTACGGCCCTGATATGGGTCACCTCAACAGTTTTAACTAACACATAAGACATATTGAATTACTTTAGCAAGAAGCCTTTCAATAGCTTTTCCATTTTCGAACTTTTTCGCAAACGTAATTAAGAGATTAATTCTAGCGACCACTGTGTGCACCAATTCAACCTGGAAAAGGAGTGTTTGATTAGAGGAATGGTGTCGTACATATGAATATAAACTGGGAGAAAAAATGTATGAATAGGGTTAATGAAGATAAAACTGAAAACAAGAGAAGCATTAAAAGAATAGAAAACACTGTTTGTGCATGATTCGTGAACAATAAATGTATGATAAATAATGCGTAGCAAAACACATTGGCCTAAATGCAATGCAGATGGTACACATCGGTAGAAAACGTATCATAAAGAGACCTCTGAGATACTAAGTCGATCGAGGTTCGATATATGAAACGTAGAACCAACTGCTGCAGTTTCAACACCACCTTGTGGAAAGAAATCAAAGCATTCAGAATTCATGTTGGATATCATGTTCATAAACTTTTGCAGTTTTAAGTGTGCAAATATAGCAATCTGAATAGCCCTATCAAGGACCCATTGACATTACCGGATAGCTATCGTCGATCCGTGAGTTTTCTATCGGATAGGGGGTACCATTTACATGATGCCAAGCTGTCTGGTACGTGGCGCTCCTCAAATGTAGCATGTCCCAAGTCACGAATTCATTTAATTGAAACTGCATGAACTATATTCCAATAGGTGGATCTCTGCAATAGGAGTTCGATGCAATCTGTCTCACAAAAATCGGATCGTCGAGTGAAAAGTTATACAAATTTTAAGGTCTGAAAGACAAGAAAACTTCTAAGAAAGTCTAATAGGCAATACAATAAGCTTTATAGTGCTAATATATCTCTATTTGCCATGACGGAGGAGGACTATACACAAGAAGGAGATCATTTAACTCAGTAATTGATTAACAGCAAAAAAGCACATGGAAAAAGAAAGTTATCAAGAACAGAGGTCTAGGCACTATTGTGCTTTCTACAACAAAACAATGGAATAAAATAATAACGTCATATCTGACATATGGAACCGCAAAAGAACGCCTCATGACTCTAATGTTTGATTCGCAGATTCTCTGAAATAGCGGGCGTTTTAATAACATTCAACGTTACCGTGATGCAAATGCCATATGATCATGAAATTTGGGTACAACATCGTCAAAGCATTGGTCTACATGCACATTTGTCTTACTTTGAAGTATCTAACCAACTTCCAGAAAAAAATCGCGCAGTAAAATTTGAAACGGAAACAAATTTATTTCCCTTTGGTCGATTACAAGTAACATAGACAAAAGAAAGACATAGAACCTGTTCTAACTGCATGACAAATATCAGCTTTGTGCCTTATTTGCATCAAGATGTACATGACATTTTAACAAAGAAACCTCATTGCAGCTCGCGTCCACAACACACAGTGATCCAGATTGCCAAAATAAGGGAATAAATAGGTAAAAATGAAACTTTAAATTTTCGTATATGTTCTACCATTTGTCAACAAGCATGCTTTGGCATAATTAATATAGCAAATTTCAGCAAAATTAGACTTGTGGATGCAGAGATTTGACAAGTTGAAGGAGGAAGACACTGATTAGGCTAAAAATCAGGGCAATTTTTGATGAAATTGACATTGTTGGCACAGAATTGTAATAACTTTCAGTTGGACATTTCTCTACTTTTGGAACTCCGATTACAACCGCTTTTGCTTTGTTTTGTAGGTTTCTGCCTATATTTAATCGCAATTTATTCATCTCCACAACTAAATCAATAACACTTTGCAATCTGCCTGCTACTTAAGCTATAATCTGTTTGCAATTTCAACGCCGAAAAACTGAAAATTTTCGCTTTACAGCTAAAAATGAAAAAAGGCGGAAAAAGGTGAAAAATAAAACTCATTTCCATGAAAGAGGCATGTCTAATGGATTTTTATGCTAAAGGATTCACTCAAATTCGTACAGATAAGAGAGCCATATAATTTTGAAAAATGTTACTCTGGTCACTTAAAATTAGAGCATGTAGCATTTTTTGCTCATAGATTGGCATTTCACTCGTAATTCTATAATCAATGTTTCCACACAATCTTTCATACTTAGAACTAGTCTAATTCACTCTCCTCCATTATTTTAATGGGTTAAAATCCTCAAAATAACTATTTTTTGAGTCCAAATTCAACATTATTATGTGAAGCAGTTTTGGCATAGATTGTACGATGTTCTATTTCTCTGTCAATAATACTAGTCTATTATCTTTTGATGATTTTGCTTTGCTATGGCGCTTTTTGCTATGGAGGTCACATGTCAGGATGATAAAAGCTGTCGTGCAGACGTTTTCGTGAATTTTATAGTTTTTTGATCTTCAACATGATTTATGAAGCTTCAGATTGCCTCTCTTGTACTCTCGTGAAAGTAAAGCATTTTTAGCTCTAAAGCGAAACTTTTCAGTTTTTCGGCGTTGAAGTTGCACAAGGATTATCGCATAAGTAACAGGCAAAAGATAGAACATATACAAGCATTTAAAGCTTCATTTTTACCTATTTATTCCCTTATATTGGCAATCTGGATCGCTGTGGGTAGGCCAAGTTCCTCAATGTTTGATTTGTCCATGGTACGAGGAACCTATAACTTTACTGTTTTTACATTCATGAATAATATAGCGATAGACCTCAAACATTCTCCCGTTATTTCCAAATACGTGGAAGTTCCTTGGCCTAGCCTTTTTCTGTTTGCGTAATGCAAGCTGCTTGACTTGCACAGTCCAAAGGAATGCATAGTCATGTGACATTATGACCCTATCAGCATACTATTGTCTAGCTGCTATTGTAATTAATGGTCTTTTGTTAAGGTTTCAAGAGCATTCCGGGCTTTGGTGCTATAGACCCTGTTCCTGACTTGCTAGATGCATTGAGCTTAGTTAACTATGGCGGAATTAGCAATGGATTATATTTTAGCAGAATGTTCTAAAAGAAGTCGATACTTTCCTTCCTTTCGCTTAGCATTGTGCTCAGAGTTTTCTTTATTAATGTTAGTACTATTACTACAGAATTTTGAGTTAGTAATGAATGTAAAAAATTAGACATTTGACTAGAGTGGCCTCTCAGCCGTAACTGGTGTTCAAGGGCTTTTAACATAAAAATCGTCACAGCCAGAAGCCTATCGTAGTTACAATGCATAGCACAATCTGGTAAAGACAAGTTAGGAGATGCATTTTGCTAGATATTTACCTTCATGGTATTAAATACCACAAGACGTTAACTTGCTACACCAAGTAACACGTTCAAAGTTGATTAAAGGTTTATGAAAAACGTAATATTAAATTAAAAATTGCAAAGAAGACATCTTTTTAGAAGTAGCGAGGCAAGCAGAAGGTTCAAAATGCTTTATTATTATCTATATTTCCTCATGAAACTACAGGTGTACTTGATATCACTACTTCAAGCAACCATTTTGACACTTAGCAAAAGGCATAAATAACGTACAAAATATTTTCCTATCAAAAACGTTAAAGAAAAACAAGTCAACGAACCCAGTTCCTCTCTTCTGCAATCTTAGGTGCTTCACAAATCGCCAAAATTCCTGCAAAAAAGACTGCAAAGGCGTACTAATCCTCAAACTGTATCCCAAAAATCATCATTTATTCCAGGAGCATATCTCCTACGGAACACATAGCCGTCCACCGCTTTTCACTGAATCCTACAACTTTGTATCTTTCAAATCTAACATTAACAAACTTAACTTTCTATCTTCTTAACCTTTCTCCTTGTTCTTTGTTTTTCTTTTTTCGGGACATTTTTATAGGCCCTAAGGCCTTTCCCCGTCATTACCTACAAAAACAACCAAGCATGGCAAAATGAGATATCTCTTGAGAGAAGTTAAGTTAATTCTTATTATCAGCATCATTGTTCATCATCACAAGAATCGGTCATAAAAAAACTTTTGCTTCAAAAACAAGACTTACGTAGAAATTTAGTCTCTCAAAGGATTGAGACAAGGTGTGAAAGAAGGAATTAAATTAATTCAATAGCTCAATATTACAAAATAAATACTTCATTCATATCAGGCTCGGTGGACCAAAGTTTAGAGGTTGTTCTCACACTTTACACTCTCCGTAGGGTATCAGTACTAAGTAGAGTTGAAGATCCCAAACAAGCATTTTCTGATATGCAGTGCTATACAGTGCAATAAAATGATTGGTGAAAGATGACAAATCTCAGTTATCTTTTAGATTCAGTAAATTATATGCAATTTCTTGCATCATTTATTGTATCATTTAAAAAATTTGTCTTTGACAGATGAGGCAATTTGACATGGACACCAGCTCTTAGGTCAATTCCAAGATTAGATGGGCATTGGTGTAGAACGCCCAATGCGGTTACTGGAACTTCAGGTTTTGCGGTTTTGTGCTGCGGTTTTTGTGGTATCTGCGGTTTTCATACATTTAATTGGTAACGTGCTATGTATGTATGAATTGCTGCGGGAGTTTTATAGGTCTTAACTTGCAGAAAAGAGCTTTTGGATCAAAGAAAGAATTAAATCGCACAAACGGTTGTTAATCAGCAACAGGATTGCCATCGTTGATTCACAACCAAAGATTTAGATTATTTGGAAGATGACGTTTGAGGGTTACAAGCCGATTGGTCCAGCTCTAATCATGTAGAATGCTTCTGAAGCCAGAATAAATGTTGATGTTGATAGGCGAGCGCTGAGAGTGATAGAACACTGTTTAATAGCAAATTATTCAGTACTAGCAGGATAGGGCAAACTACAACATACAACGAAGAAATACATACATTAGTCGGTTTCTTAATTCAGCCCAAAAATACCTCTGAGACTTGCTAGCTGCCATGGTCGGCGGACCACGAATTGGAGGCCTGCAAACCTACAGCACTCTATTTCGCTATTTACCAGCGTAAAATGAAGATTGAATGATCTCAGCTTCTACATGTATACTATAATGTGCAACTTGAAGTCAATTCCAAGCATCATGCAGTACTTAAAGTATGAGACATCATCTAAAAATATTGCCTTTGATACATGACACAAACTGGCATGAACGCAAGTTCTTAGGCCAATTACATAGATTGATAGATGTAACAAAAATTATCCAAAGTGCTGACTCCTCAGAAGGTTTTATAATTCGGCTGTGATCTTCCTTTCCATCACTTCAACCCTAGACAAAAGTTGCTTGAACAACTCTTTCAGTTTCCACCAGTCTGCATTGACATCTGAGCTTTTCTTTATCCACCCAAGCCAATAATTTGTTTTACCTCTGTGCTACGNGTACCACATAAATCATGGGCCGCTAGCATGTCATCGTAGCAAAAGGTAGCAAAGAAGATAAAAGTTTTTCAAAGAAGACTTAGTCTTCTACTATTAACACTACCACCAATCAAAGGAAAATTGCTGGATAATTTAAATGAGCGTTGCTTGTTCTTCTTTTTCATTTATTCTCAAAGAGAAGGCCAACCATCAAATACCCTAAATCACTGATCCTGCTCTTTCCTCTTATAATGAAAGACATGGATTAATTTTCGTTATGTTTTTGAATTTGAATAGGTATAGCTTTCTGCCATCTGCTTTAAAATCTAATTTAATCGTTGTTTTCAAATTCAAAATCTAATACTTAATTTGTCCAATGATATAGCATTGAATGTCTCTGTCTTGTCATTGTGGAGTTGTAATATAGTTTGTGTACTAAAATGTTAGACATTCTAACTTGTTATCTTTGATAAGCTTGTAACATGTCTAATCATGTCTAAAGCAAAATTTCTGTTNTTCAAAAGTTATCCTTTTCTTCATTTACACACTCAGTTTTGGTTTCTCGTCATGAAAATAGACTACTGTTTATAATTTGAAATTAAGCAATTTCCCATATACTGGTTTTTTTGCTGGTGTAATGAGATTTCTCTGGTAAAGTTGTAACCAATTGACCGGATATCTATCGCATCCCAAAAGCATGGCTGGTTCATCCCCAAAGCATCGCTATTAATTTAGGCTAGTTTACAAATACGCTTTTCTGTAGTTGACATGGTTTGTTCACCAAATCATTGCTATCTACAGCAGGCCTTAACACTAAGCTTTCCAGCAAAATAAACCCCCATTGCATTTCAATAGACAACACTGGCACGTTTGAAATACACAATATAGATGTGTCCTCTTTCTAAAATGAAAGTTATGCTCTGTTCGTGAGTTAGACGTGGGAGGTGGGAACATATTTGGCACAGGATTGCAAAGATTTTAATTCTGATTCTTTTTGGAAACATTTCAGGATGTTCTTCCGCATCCCAGGACATGTGACATCTATTATGCTATCTTTGGCAGTCCCCTATCCTACAGAAACGCATTTTTGGAAGCTTAAAATGATCAATTCGCCCATGGGCACACTAGGTACGTGTCCAGGCCCCCTGGAGGTCTTCAAATTAGGGAGCTTGAACTACATTTAACATTCTTATTAAATACTGTTGACTTCAATCTCCCGCTTGAATTGAGGTGCAACACCTTCAAACAAGGGTATTTCTTTTGGTAGCAGGTGGGAAGGGTAGGTTATTTCCATATTGTACTGAAAACCATATCTTTGTAAAAGTGTTTTCGTTTTCATCTATCAAATAGGCGTGTAGACAGTGCAGGATAGGAGGTGTGTTGCCCTCACTAATTCACTTAGCTTGTATATAGAAGCCAGTGTGCATTATGGGATGTTTCTTAACCACAGATACTACAGCCATACTTTTTCTAGCAAACTTGGCTCGCCATTTGAGCTGGTAAAACTTGGGTAAATTTGGCTGATAAACCTCGCCAAACCTCGCCAAATTACAATTGGCAAATGTCTTCACTGGTTCTTGCTTGTCACAGATCTGGCGCAAATAGAGTCCTGACTGCAGTCTGGTATGGAAATGCTCTAAGCTGTGAAATTTGTCACACGAGAATTAACGACTATCAAAATCCAGAATGTGGAGCATCGTGTTACAGAAATGTGACAAACAGAGATTCTGCTTTTGCTATGCATCATGAACTGAAACATTTGTTTATTGCCTTCACACGAGTTGCATTGCAAATTTCAGTTTCCAACTTAGAGAGCACGTCGCTAATCGCCAATTTCCGGGTGGACTTGCCGACACTGTTTGCTCGTGTGCTTTAGTGTACAGTGTAAAATTTCTACAAGTACAGGTTTCAAAACCGTCGAATATGAATCGTCAAATTTGGCACGAAGCAGGAAATCTCAAACATGGAATGGCCTGCCATATGTAATCTTTGTAGTCAAGCACGTTCTCTTCTGTTTTCGATGTAAAGGGCATGTGCAACGGAGTGCTTTGTTGGGAATGCGAAAGCGAATGTGAGTATCCTGTTCATCGATTCTGATAGTGAAAATAGGTGTAAATCTCCAAGTTCTAGCATAAAGCAGAGAAGATATATTGAAGAGCAGCTTGGACTCAACAAATAAATATCAATGACAATAAAGCATTAAAGAGCTATGAGATGTGGAATATACTTATGAAAAGGAAGGAGGGACAAGAACAGGAAGATTTGTTTCGTATGTATTTGGTAAGCAAAAGTATTACGTCACCTGAATAATTGTCAAAAGGCTAGAAAGAATCCTGTTTTGCATATTGGGCCTATATCTATTTGGCAAACCGCAACCGGAGAATCGTCGAGATTCGATCAATTAGCATCTTGCTTTTATCTTCTCTACAGAGTAGCTAAGAAGCATAAATTAAAGTTTTCTGTTAGCTATTTAACAAAATCTCAGCATAATTCCTTTTCTGCAAGTGGGCATTTCCCACCGTTATGGAGAGTGTACACCTAAAATCTTTTGGAAACAATCACCAAGCTCCTCTTTTCCTATCCGTGAAACATGAAAACAATTTTTTAGTACACATATTCATTAATGGACACAGGTCTGTCACATAAAATAGCCTAAGACTCTTAAATTAGACTGCTACATCTTTGCACACGTGACAATCGATTGTGGCATATTTTAATGGCTCCCAACTGACGTAGATATTGGGCATAAGAGAATGTTTACACTTTGATAGTTTTTTGTAAGCATGGTCGCGTAGAAGTTCTCTATGTTTTATGATATGTAAGATATGATAGGCCATCCAGCCACAATCGGTTATAAATAGCAACGAACCACTACTGAAAACCTTAGAAGGAATACACGTTCTTGTAAAGAAAACCATCATTTTGTCTGAGGCTCGATTGTGTCAACTCTTCCCAAAATTGAGCCTGAAGTGTTTTAGAATTTGTTTCCCTTTCACGGAAGTAAAGTGGCCAAAATGGGTTTCGCTTTCTTTTTCAATCTTTTATAATAAGAATTTGTATTCCATCCGTAATATTCTGAATATAAAAATAAGGTGAATCAACTTTTGGCCATCAAATCATTTAATTTTGTTAATTGTGCCTAGTGGTTTCCATAAGATTTGGATACGATTTTGGCCATTTGAGCCTCACTTTCTTGTATTTCTCAATAAATGCTTTTCTCATACAAAACGCATGAAATGATTTTTGACAACAGAAGAAACGTACTAGCCTCCAACAATAGTGCTTACAGGAAGGTTCATTTTCAATGTGACTCTTATGGAGCCTACTCCTTCTGTTCCGAATTGCTTCATGTGACTCTGAATAATTCATTATCATCACAGAGATTGATAAATGGTATGACACCAAAATCATATCTTTGGTGCCCTTTGGATAAATCTTGTCCTTCTTCTTTCATCTTGTCCTCCTTTTTTCCTTCTTCGTTGAAAACATTCAACATTAGATGAAATCTGGTAATGGAATGAGCTTCTTCTTCTCAGCATGAAGATCAATGATGAAATAAATACAATATACTCTGCAGAAAGGTATTTTCCAACGTTTCAAGGGGTGTTACCCCCAAAACATTATTGTTCAAAATGGGACATACTCGAATCGCGTAGATTGTTGTTTCAGTTAATATATGTTCACAGAATATTTACAAACATGTTGCTTTAAAACCTTTTAATTATTTTCTATGGTACTATATAGAACGAAAAGAAATTCAAGCTCAAAAAATATTTTGCCTAAATTAGAAAGAGTTGACGCTGTAAAATTTTCATTCTTCTTTTCGATTATACCCATTTGGAATAGCTCGCCTGATAATGTAGCAAGCCAAAGCAACTCAGGATCCTTCTACAGTCAATGTAGACTCTATATCAGTAAAGAGAATGGGTATTGTAATGTGCAGATATTTGTATCGACCCGTAAGGGTTGTAAAATGTAATTTTGATGATGCTGATGATGATGATGATGCTGATGCTGATGCTGATAAAGGACTAGCTTCAGCAATCGACTGACAATTTCATATTTGCTACTCACACTTGACTTTTGGCTTAAACATTCATTGCTGGCCAGCTACGCAGCCAGCTTTTAAATGACAGGGGGCAACCAGGTAGGGTGGTTGTGACAGCCACACCTAAATGTTAATAGGGTGTTCATTGAGCACAAAAAGGAAAGGAGGGACTTGAGATCTCCGATCAGAAGTCTTTCAAAGTCACCACGCCTTCTGCGTTGGCTATAAAATGACAAATGCCTTCTATAGTGTCTTAAAGGTGTCAAAGGGGGTCTGTGAATTTGGGCCCAGAAACCTTTCACAATTGCATTTCCTACAATGCCGGTGAATAACCCTTTCCAAACATCATTTAATTAGTTTTAGAAAGCTTCAATCTATAACCATTCACATAGAAAAGACAATAACAAGATAGAAAGCATCAAGATTCAAGGTTATGGGCAGCTAAGGTCAGGCAAGATCTTTGACTGTGGTGGAGCAATGCTTTCTCATGCAACCCCCTTAATTCGTAGAAGTCGTCCAAATGCTGAAATTAAACAAAACAAAATTGAAATTTTAAATTTTTGGTATATGTTCTACCTTTTGTCAACAAGAAAAATCTGTTCTAACTACATGGAAAATTTCAGTATTGTGCCTTACTTGCATCGAGATGTAAATGATGCCCAAACTTCAGACTTAACTTAGCAAAGACACCTCATTGTATCTTTTAATTGATCGACCCATGCCACAACAATACCGGTTATTCGGAAAACATTCACTGCTACCGGTAAGCAAGTCAATTTTACATCGTGATTAAAATTTCATTTTATCATGAAATTTGAGTATATTGTTGCCAGGTCATCAGTCTACATACGCAGAGGTGTTACTTTGAAGTATCTAACCAAGTTCCAGAAAAAAATCGCGCAGTAAAATTTGAAACGGAAACAAATTTATTTCCCTTTGGTCGACTACAAGTTCCATAGACAAAAGAAAGACACAGAACCTGTTCCAACTGCATGACAAATATTAGCTTTGTGCCTTATTTGCATCAAGATGTAAATGACATTTTAACAAAGACACCTCATTGCAGCTCGCGTCCACAACACACAGTGATCTAGATTGCCAAAATAAGGGAATAAATAGGTAAAATTGAAACTTTAAATTTACCTTTTGTTCTACCTTTTGTCAATAAGCATACATATGAGGGTGAATTAGACTATTTCGAAGTATGAAAGATTGTATGGAAACATTAATTTTAGAATTACGAACGAAATGCCAATCTATGAGCACAAAACACTATTTTCCCCTAATTTCAAGTGACCATAGTAGCATTTCTCAAAATTATATGGCTCTCTTATCGGCACGCATTTGAGCGAATCATTTGGCATAACAGTCCATTAGACCCTTTTATAGAATATGAGTCTCATTTTTACCTTTATCCATTCATTTTTACATTGTTAAATGTAAAGCGAAAATTTTCAGTTTTTCGGCGTTGAAGTTGCAAACAGATTATAGCTCAAGTAACAGGCAAATTGCAAAATGTTATTGATTTAATTGTGGAGATGAATAAATTGCGATTAAATATAGGCAGAAACCTATAAAGCAAAGCAAAAGCGGCTGTAACCGGAGTTGCGGAAGTAGAGAAATGTCCAACTGAAAGTTATTAAAATTCTGTGCCAACAATGCCAATATCATCAGAAATTGTCCTGATACTTCGCCTAATCAATTTCTTCCTCCTTCAAATTGTCATATCTCTGCACCCACAAGTCTAATTTTGCTGAAATTTGCTTTATTAAGTATGCCAAAGTATGCTTGTTGACAGTAGGTAGAACATATACGAAAATTTAAAGTTTCATTTTTACCTATTTATTCTCTTATTTTGGCAATCTGGATCGCTGTGCGTAGGCCAAGTTTCTCAACGTTTACTTTTGCCGTGGCAGGAGGAACCTATAACTCTACTGTTTCTACGTTCATGAATATATTGATAAACTTCGAACACTCTCCCTTGATTTCCAAATACATGGAAGTTCCTTCGTCTAGCCTTTGTCTGTTCACGTAATGCAAGCTGGTAGACTTGCAGAGTCAATAGGAGTGCATAGTCATGTGACATTATCAGCATACTATTGTCTAGTTGCTATTGTAAATAATGGTCTTTTGTTAAGGTTTCAAGAGCTTCCCAGGCTTTGTTGCTATATGCTCTGTTCCTGACTTCCTAGATCAGGGGTGTCAAGCTCAAATATAGAGTGGGCCAAAATTTAAAACTGAACTGAAGCCGCGGGCCAAGGTTGAATAAAGTATCCTTTTAATAGGTACCCAAATCAATTTTGCAATGAATACTGAACAAGCAAGACTTATATATCTTGAAGAAATCGAGGTAAAATTCTGAGGTATTTTAATATAAACTCTTTCACAGGCTAATAATAAATTTGAAAATAAAATAACAATAACAAAATCAATCAAACGTTCAAGCTTTAAAGCAGCTCCACCGCTTTATAATACCAGCGGGCCAGCTCTAATGTTAAACTGATATTGCCTCAAGGGCCAAATGACATCACACGGCGGGCCAAATGTGGCCCGCGGGCCAGAGTTTGACACCCATGTCCTAGATGCATTGAGCTTAGTTGACTATGGCGGAATTAGCAATGGGTTATATTTTAGCAGAATGTTTTAGAAGAGGTCGATACTTGCCTTCCTTTCGCTTAGCATTGTGTTCCGAGTTTTCTTTATTATTGTTAGTACTATTATTACAGAATTCTGTGTTAGTAATGAATGTAAAAAATTAGACATTTGGCTAGAGTGGCCTCTCAGCCGTAACTGGTATTCAAGGGCTTTTAACATAAAAATCGTCACAGCCAGAAGCCTATCCTAGTTACAATCCATAGAACAATCTGGTAAAGAAAAGTTAGGAGATGCATCTTGCTAGATATTTACTTTCATGGTATTAAATACTACAAGACGTTAACTTGCTACACCAAGTAACACCATGCCCAGCCACACTCTACGATAGAAAACCCAGCCGAAAAAGTTATGCTAGGCCATTGGTCTACAACATAGGCCGCCACTCATAAATTGAGAAGCCAGGGCACAATTTGTGCCTACTAAAGCTAAATTCTATAACTAAACTGGTTAAAATTTATATCAAACGATTGAGCATGAGTCTATGTGCGTATTTATCTCAATTCCAAAATCATGGTATGGATGAATAAGTAACAGAGATCACGGAAAAATGCTACAATTTTTAGAAACTGAATGTCTGTCAGGCTTCCGAACGTGACCGCTGGACTAGCTATTAAATGAGAGGGAAAGTCACTTGGGTCGGTAGGTGATATGAAAGTCACACCACATTATTGTGATACTATCTGGTGTAGTATAATCGATCGCCCTATTCGACAGAGATCATTCCATGACGCAACGTGACGATAGCAACTGGTATAGTGTAAATTGAGCCAAGGAGTTCAAAGTTGATTAAAGGTTTATGAAAAACGTAATATTATATTAGAAATTGCAAAGAAGACATCTTTTGAGAAGTAGCGAAGCAAACCGAAGGTTCAAAATGCTTTATAGTTATCTATATTTCCTCATGAAACTACAGGTGTACTTGATATCACTACTTCAAGCAACCATTTTGACACTTAGCAAAAGGCATAAATAACGTACAAAATATTTTCCTATCAAAAACGTTAAAGAAAAACAAGTCAACGAACCCAGTTCCTCTCTTCTGCAATCTTAGGTGCTTCAGCAAATCGCCAAATTTCCTACAGAAAAGACTGCAAAGGCGTACTAATCCTCAAACTGTATCCCAAAAATCATCATTTATTCCAGGAGCATATCTCCTACGGAACACATAGCCGTCTACTGCTTTTCACTGAATCCTACAACTTTTTATCTTTCAAATCTAACATTAACAAACTTAACTTTCTATCTTCTTAACCTTTCACCTTTTTCTTTGTTTTTCTTTTGTCGGGACATTGTTATAGGCCCTAAGGCCTTTCCCCGTCATTACCTACAAAACCAAACAGGCATGGCAAAATGAGATATCTCTTGAGAGAAGTTAAGTTAATTCTTATTATCAGCATCATTGTTCATCATCACAAGAATGGGCCACAAAAAACTGTTGTTTCAAAAATAAGACTTACGCGGAAATTTAGTCTCTCAAAGGATTGAGACAAGGTGTGAAAGAAGGAATTGAATTAATTCAATAGTCCTATATTACAAAATAAATACTTCATTCATATCAGGCTCGGTGGACCAAAGTTTAGAGGTTGTTCTCACACTTTACACTCTCTGTAGGGTATCAGCATTAAGTAGAGTTGAAGATCTCAAACAAGCATTTTCTGATATGCAGTGCTATACAGTGCAATAAAATGATAGGTGAAAGATGACAAATGTCAGTGGTCTTTTAGATTCAGTAAATTATATGCAATTTCTTGCATCATTTATTGTATCATTTAAAAAATTTGCCTTTGACAGATGAGGCGATTTGACATGGACACCAGCTCTTAGGTCAATTCCAAGATTAGATCGGCATTGGTGTTGAACGCCCAATGCGGTTACTGGAACTTCAGTTTTTGCGGTTCTGTGCTGCGGTTTTTGTGGTATCTGCGGTTTTCATACATTTAATTGGTAACGTGCTATGTATGTATGAATTGCTGCGGGAGTTTTATAGGTCTTGACTTGCAGAAAAGAGCTTTTGGATCAAAGAAAGAGTTAAACCGCACAATTTTTTGCTAATCAGCAACAGGATTGCAATCGTTGATTGACAACCAAAGATTTAGATTATTTGGAAGATGACGCTTGAGGGTTACAAGCCGATTAGTCCAGTTCCAATCAAGTAGAATGCTTCTGAAGCCAGAATAAATGTTGATGTTGATAGGGGAACACTGAGAGTGATAAAATACTGTTTAAAAGCAAATTATTCAGTAATAGCAGGATAGGACAAACTACAACATATATCAACAAAATACATACATTAGTCGGTTTCTTAATACAGCCCAAAATATCGCTGAGACTTGCTAGCGGCCATGGTCGATGGACCACGAATTGGATGTCTTCAACTCTACAGCACTCTATTTTGCTACTTACCAGCGTAAGATGAAGACTGAACCATCTCAGCTTCTAAATGTATACTATAATGTGCAACTAAAGGTCAATTCCAAGCATCATGCGGTACTTAAAGTATGAGACATCATTTAATAAAGCTACCTTTGATAATTGAGACAAACTGGAATGAACGTAAGTACTTAGGCCTATTCCAGAAATTGATAGATGTGACAGAATTTATCCAAAGTGCTGACTCCTCAGAAGGTTTTATATTTCGGCTGTGATGTTCCTTTTCATCACTTGAACCCCAGGCAAAAGTTGCTTGAACAGCTCTTTGAGTTTCCAACATCTGCATTGACATCTTAGCTTTTTCTTTATCCACCCAAGCGAAGAATTTGCTTTATATCATGGGCCACTAGTTTGTCATCTCAGCAAAAGGTAGCAAAGAAGATAAAAGTTTTCAAAGAAGAATTAGTCCTCTACTATTAACACTACCACCAATCTAATGGAAAATTGCTGGATAATTTAAATGAGCGTTGCTTCTTCTCCGTTTTCATTTATTCTCAAAGAGAAGGCCAACTGTCAGATACCCTAAATCACTGATCCTGCTCTTTCCTCTTATAATGAAAGACATGGATTAACTTTCGTTATTCTTATTGAATGTGAATGGATATAGCTTTTTGCCATCTGCTTGAAAATCTAATTTAATCTTTGTTTTCAAATTCAAAATCTAATACTTAATGTGTCCAATGATATAGCATTGAATGTCTCTGTCCTGTCGTTGTGAAGTTGTGATGTAGTTTGCATACTAAAATGTTAGACATTCTAACTTGTTATCTTTGATAAGCTTGTAACATATGTCTAATAATTTCTAGAGCGACATTTCTATTTCAAAAGCTATCCTTTTCTTCATCTACACACTCAGTTTTATTTTCTCAACATGAAAATAGACTACTGTTTATAATGTCAAATTAACCAACTTCCCACATACTGGTTTTATTTGCTGGTGTAATGAGATTTCTCTGGTAAAATTGTATCTATTTGACCAGATATCAATTGCATCCCTAAAGCATGGCTAGTTCATCCCCAAAGCATCACTATTAATTTAGGCTTGTTTACAAATACGCTTTTCTGTAATTAAGGTGGTTTATTCACCAAATTGATCGCATCTACAGTAGGCCTTGACACTATCCTTTCCAGCAGAAGAAACCCCCATTGCATTTCACCAGACATCACTGGCACATTTGAAATACACAATATAGATGTATCCTCTTTCTAAAATGAAAGTTATGCTCTGTTCGTGAGTTAGAAGTGGGAGGTGGGAACATATTTGGCACAGGATAGCAAAGATTAGTTCTGATTCTGTTTGGAAACATTTCAAGATGGTCTTCCGCACCCCAGGCCATGTGACATCTATCATGCTCTCTTTTGCAGTCTCCTATCCTACAGAAACGTATTGTTGGGAAGCTTGCAATGATCAATTCACCCATGGGCACAATAGGTACGTGCCCAGGCCCCCTGGAGGTCTTCAAATTAGGGGGCCTAAGCTAAAATTAAAATTCTTATAAAAATGCTGTTGACTTCAATCTCCCGCTTGAATTGAGGTGCAACATCTTTAAATAAGGGTATTGCTTTTGGTTGCAAGTGGGAAGGGTAGGTTATTTCCATATTGTACTGAAAACCATATCTTTGTAAAAGTGTTTTCGTTTTCATCTATCAAATAGGCGTGTAGACAGTGCAGGATAGGGGGTATGTTGCCCTCACTAATTCACTTAGCTTGTATATAGAAGCCAGTGTGCATTATGGGATTTTTCTTAACCACAGATACTACAGCCATACTTTTTCTAGCAAACTTGGCTCGCCATTTGAGCTGGTAAAACTTGGGTAAATTTGGCTGATAAAACTCGCAAAGCCTCGCCAAATTACAATTGGCGAATGTCTTCACTGGTTCTTGCTTGTCACAGATTTGGTGCAAATAGAGTCCTGACTGCAGTCTGGTATGGAAATGCTCTAAGCTGTGCAAATTTTCACGCGAGACTTAACGACTGTCCAATCCAGAATGTGGAGCATCGTGTTACAGAAATGTGACAAACAGAGATTCTGCTTTTGCTATGCATCATGGATTGAAGCATTTGTTTATAGCCTTGAAACGAGTTGCTTTGCAAATTTCAGTTTCCAACTTAGAGAACACCTCACTAATCGCCAATTTCTGGGAGGACTTGCCGACACTGTTTGCTCGTGTGCTTTAGTGTACAGCGTAAAATTTCTACAAGTACAGGTTTCAAAGCCGTCAAATATGAATCGTCAAATTTGGTACGAAGCAGGAAATCTCAAACATGGACTGGCCTGCCATATGTAAGCTTTGTAGTCAAGCACGTTCTCTTCTGTTTTCGATGTAAAGGGAACGTGCAACGGAGTGCTTTGTTGGGAATGCGAAAGCGAATGTGAGTATCCTGTTCAGCGATTCTGATAGTGAAACTAGGTTTAAATCTCCAAAGTCTAGCATAAAGTAGAGAATTTATATTGAAGAACAGCTCGGACTCAACAAATTAATATCACTGATAATAAAGCATTGAAGAGCTTTGAGATGTGAAATGTACTTATGAAAAAGGAAGGAGAGACAAGAACAGGAAGATTTGTTTCGTTTGTATTTGGTAAGCAAATGTATTATGTCACCTGAATAATTGTCAAAAGACTAGAAAGAATCCTGTTTTGCACATGTAGCCTATATCTATTTGGCAATCCATAACCGGAGAATCATAGAGTTTCGATCAATTGGCATCTTGCTTTTTTCTTCTCTACAGAGTAGTTAAGAAGCATAAATTTAAGTTTGATTTAATAAAATCAAGTTTTCTGTTAGCTATCTAACAGAATTTCAGCATAATTCCTTTTCTGCAAGGGAGCATTTCACGACGTTATGGAGAGTGTACAGCTAAAATCTTTTGAAAACCATCACCAAGCTCCACTTTTCCTATCTGTGAAACATGAAAATAATATTTTGGTACAGAATGGTTCATTAATTGACACAGGTTTGTCACATAAAATAGCCTAAGACTCATAAATTGGACTGCTACATCTTTTACACGTGACAATCGATTGTGGCATATTTTAAGGGTTCCCATCTGACGTAAATGTTAAGCATAAGAGAATGTTTACGCTTTGATAGTTTTTGGCAAACATGCTCGCATAGAACTTCTCTATGTTTTATGATAGGCCATCAAGCCACACATTGGTTATCAATGGCAACGAACCACTACTGAAAATATTAGAAGGACTACACGCTCTTTTTAAGAAAACCATCATTTTTTCTGAAGCTCAATTTTTTCAACTCTTCCCAAAATTGAGCCTGAGGTTTTTTAGAATTTGCTTCCCTTTCACGGAAGTAAAGTGGCCAAAATGGGTTTCGCTTTCTTTTTCAATCTTTTATGCTCGAATTTGTATGCCATCCTTAATATTCTGAATATAGAAATAAGATGAAAGCAACTTTTGGCCATCAAATCACTTAATTTTGCTAATTGTGCCTAGTGGTTTCCATAAGATTTGGATAAGATTTTGGCCATTTGAGCCTCACTTTCTTGTACTTCTCAATAATTTTTTTTCTCATAAAAAACGTGTGAAGTGATTTTTGACAACAGAAGAAACGACTAGCCTCCAACAATGGTGCTTACGGGAAGGTTCATTTTCAATTTGACTTTTATGGAGCCTTCTTCTTCTGTTCAGAATTGCTTCATGTGACCCTGAATAACTCATTATCTTCACAGAGATTGATAAATGGTATGACACAAAAAATTATATCTTTGGTGCCCTTTGGATAAATCTTGTCCTTCTTTCCCTATTTCGTGTGCTGACATCTCTAAATGTTGTATATCATAATTTGAGTACAATCCCTTTGTAGAAGGTTATACAATTTCAGAGTCCACAAAAAGGCAAAGACTTCCTCTGACAGCCACTTTCACACATAAAACCTTCATAACTACAAAACTTTAATTGAAGCTGTCCATGTTATCCATATAATTTCCTCACGCTAAATTGCCCCATTTGCATACACCAAAACTGTCCTTAAGGAAGTTTTCTAAAGCGTTACTGAACCTTGCTCGATACTGGGATAAGCATGATAAAATTCCCTACAACTCACAGCATTGGAGCCGTGACTTTTCTCGATTCTGTAATGTTTGTTGTAGTATAGATACAAAGCATTTTTGCAAAAGTTAAATGATCTCAGATATGGAATGTTCTTTTAAAAGTACGTTTTGCAGACAAGCATGTCTTTCCTTTCTGCTTTCGATGTAAAGAGCATGCTCAACGGAGTCGAGTCCGTTTTTAGGAATACGAAAGCGAATGTGACTATCCTTTTGGAAGATTCTGAAAGTGAAGTTAAATTCGAAGCTCCAAGGCCTGGCATAAAGTAGAGAAAGTATTTACAAGAGCAACTTGGCCTCCACATGTCTCAAAAAAGGTGCAGATGAGGTATGCAAATTATATATTGCCTCAAGAAGTTAGCATCATTGATATCGTGGCATCTAATGGCTTTGAGACTTGAAATGTAATTGAGAAAATGAGGTAAAGAAAAAACAGGGAGATGTTTGTCGTTCGTATTTGATGAACAAAGTTCATTTACTTATCTTTGAACATTGTCACTGCAGGACCATTATTCTTAAAAATCGTATTTCCCCTCGAAATTTAAATATTCATAATCAAAATTTAGATAATCATACATGCAGCATCGAGACGGACGGGTTGGCGTAGTTTTTCCTTCTTCATTGAAAACATTCAACATTAGATGATATCCGGTTGCAGAATCAGGTGCTGCTTCTCGGCATGAAGATCAATGATGAAATAAATACAACATACTCTGCAGAAAGGCATTTTCCGACGTTTCAAAGGTTGTTGCACCAAAACATTATTGTTTAAAATGGAACACACTCGAATCGTGTAGATTGTTGCTTCAGTTAAAATATATTCACAGAATTTATACAAACAGGTTGCTTTAAAACCTTTTTATTTTTTTCTATGGTATAAATCAAGAAGTTCCCCCAGGTCTGTAAATAGTGGGAGGCCTGGGGGACCTGCAGACTCATGATCGAAGGTGAGAACTTGTCAAATCCTTCCCAATTGCACAATGGTATGATAAAAGAGCCAGATTGAATTAGTCTGTGGTTTTAACATATCTCCACTCCCTAAAGCCTGAGCTGATATCGTCTACGTATGCAATTGAATACTGCACAGTTTCTGTTTAATATGATGACTTGTAGAACAAGATAAAATCTTTAAAACCTGTTGAATATCGGGAGCGGTGCTGAATATGTTGAATACATACAATTTTATGAGGAACTTTCCTAACATCCTAGTTCTAAAAGTTTCTTAATTTTGCACCTATTTTTATCAAATACAAGTGATAAAAGCTCCATAATAATGCCTTAATTTTCACTGCACATATAGTGTCATAAATGTGGTAGGAAACTTACAGACACAAGGAAACATCAAAATTCTGAATTTTGATGTTTCCTTTAACTTTGGCTATAGCTTAAGACTAAATCACAACAAAGGTAGGAAAGGAGTTTTATAAATGTATCTTTGCGAGTTTTGACTGTAAATGAATGGAACCGGCCCCCTAGTGCTTGATTATTTGCAGTTATGAAACATTCAAAAGGAAAAGTTCCTTAGGTTTCTTTCTGTTAGTAGTATAAGTTCTTCAAATATTTCCGCCTTCCACATGTAGCTTCCATGTAAAGGGCTCCTTGTAAAATAAAGTACATATACAAGAACTGGAGCAGTGCTCAAACTAATTGTAGCTGTCAATAATCTGACCGAGCAAACCATATACATGATTCAAAAACAGCTTTTTCTTGATATCAGATCATGTAAGGACAGTAAACCTTGAAAACCTTAGAAAATTTTGTCGAACTTCGCATACTTCACTCTCTTTTACACTGTTGTAAACAAAGAGTTGGCAGTACTCTTTCACCACTAATTCGTGCCTAGATCCTGTAGCGAAAGAGAGGCCGCGTATATTGAATTGGTGTATTGACATAGGGGCCTGGTAGTTACTCATTTCCGTTTCATTGAAGCGCAGCGTTTGGCTTAGGTTGACGACAGATGATAAGGCAATCTCCACTGTGTCATGCTGGTTTACTCAAATTATCTGGTAAAGGGAGGCTTCGAGGCACTACGACCGTACCCTTTGCAGATTAGCAACATCTGGGCTGTCTGAAGAAATCTGGGAGGTCTGGTGAAGTTAACGTGCAGGGGTTATCAATCTACCCCTTTCCTCTACATTTAATAGCTTCAAAGTCGGCAGATGCACAGGAATTTCTTACTATTTACGTTCGTCATAAATGTGGACGGGCCTTACTTTGAAATCTCCTCCACACCTTCTAATATGTCGGCGAGATGTCAATGTCATTTTATGTTTCCTGAAACTGACGGATGGCATGTATCCTCTACCGAAGATGGACGCTCGTGAACATTTACTGGCTATATAGAAATCATCCAATAACGTTGAATATAATCTGCAATTCTACCTCATATTGCAACAAAAACACACACTTACCTTCAATTAATGTTACTTTTGATTTATGCTTAGATAACTGGAGAAGAGTAACTATGGGTGTGAGGCTACGCATGAGAACGAAGCTATTGGAAAGTGTGATGATCATAGTTATTGCTCATCTTCTATCTTGTGCTAATGGCTCCTCGCATGATTGTTTAGTTTGGAGCTCAACAGCTGTGCTTTGCACGTACAAAAACTTAGTAGCAGTACCAGATTGGATTCCATCAAACGTAACAACGATCAACCTTTCTTTTAATCCAGCCCTAAAGGTACAAGAGGATACTTTTGCTAGATTCACTAGCCTTCAATCGTTAAAGTTGCAAAGCTGTAATTTAAGGAGATCACTTCAATTACCAAAAAGCCTCCAGTATGTTGATCTGTCTGAAAATCGACTCCTGAAGCTACAAGAAGATTCTTTTATTGGATTAACTAGCCTACGGTATTCACCGACAATGAGAATTCGGGAAGGTTAACAATCTCACGGTGATTTAAATACACATTCACATAGTTGACAAAGGTGCCATAATTTTGACTAGATTTCATACGGAATATTTTTGTCATCTCGCTTCCGTAAACATCAACTCGATATAGACGGCCTCTCGTTCGCTACGGAATCATGGCTCGAATTAGGAGGAAAAGATCCTTGCCAACTCTTTGTTTACAACAGTGTTATGTTTACAACAGTTATTCACTTCAATTTCATTAAAGCGCATCGTTTGATTTAGGCTGTAGTTGATAAGGCAATCTCTCTTGTTTCATGATGGTATTTTCAGTTTATCAGATAAAGGGGGAGCTTCGAGGCACTACGATCGTGCCCTTTGTGGAAAAGCAAAATTTGGGTTTTCTGAAGAAATCTGGAATGTCTGGTGAAGTTACGATGCGCGGGTTATGCATCTACCCCTTTCCTCTACATCTAATAGCTTCAAAGTCGGCAGATGCACAGCATTTCTTCACTATTTACATCAAATAGGGGCCTGGTACATATTTCAATTTCATTCAAGGGCATCGCTTAGCTTAGGTTAATGACAGATGATAAGACAATCACCCCTGTGTCATGCTGGTTTATTCAGTTTATCAGGCAAAGGGAGAGCTTCGAGGCACTACGACCGTACCCTTTGTGGATTAGCGAAATCTGGCCTGTTTGAAGAAATCTGGAATGTCTGGTGAAGTTACGATGCGCGGGTTATGAATCTACCCCATTCCTCTACATCTAATGGCTTCAAAGTCGGCAGATGCACAGCATTTCTTCACTATTTACGTTTGTCATAAATGCGGACGTGCCTTATTTAGCAATCTCCTCCGCACCTTGTAATATGTTGGCGAGATATCAATATGACTTTCTATGTTTCCTGAAACTGACGGATGGCATTTATCCTCTAAAAATGATGGAAGCTCATGAACAATTACTGGCTATATAGAAATCATCCAATAACGTTGAATATAATCTGCAATTGTACCTCATATTGCAACAAAAACACACACTTACCTCCAATTAATGTTACTTTTGATTTATGCTTAGATAACTGGAGAAGAGTAACTATGGGTGTGAGGCTACGCATGAGAACGAAGCTATTGGAAAGTATCATGATCATAGTTGCTGCTCATCTTCTATTGTGTACTAACGGTACCTCACATTATTGTTTATTTTCACGCTCAACAGCTGTGAGTTGCGTAAATAAAGATTTAGCAGCAGTACCAGATTGGATTCCATCAAACGTAACAAAGATCGATCTGTCTTTTAATCCAGTCCTGAAGGTAAAAGAGGATACTTTTGCAAGATTCACTAGCCTTCAATCGTTAACGTTGCAACGCTGTAACTTAAGCCAACCACTTCAATTACCAAAGAGCCTCCAGCGTGTTGATCTGTCTGAAAATCGACTACTGAAGCTACAAGAAGATTCTTTTGTTCGATTAACTAACCTACGGTTCTTACATTTGCGTCACTGTAACTTGAGCGAACCACTTCAATTACCAAAGAGTCTACGGTTTATTGATTTGTCTTTCAATGCCCTCCTGATGCCACAAGAGGATTCCTTTGTTGGATTAACTAACCTACGGTTTTTATACTTACGTCGTTGTAACTTAAACCAACCACTTCAATTACCAAAAAGTCTACAGTATATTCATTTAGAAGGCAATTCATTCACTATGGAAAGCGTTGCAAAATTGTTTAAACAGATTCAACAGCCTCGTATCCAAATGGTACACCTAGGAGCAAATAACTTAACACTCGATGGAAACCTTTCTGTCTTCCCGAAATCCGTTAAACGCCTATACTTAAATAAAAACATGTTGAGAAAGATAGAAGTGGATGATTTCAAAGGCTTTTCACATCTGAAGACTCTTGATTTGCGTAATAGCAATCTTCACAGTATAGCAGCTGGAGCTCTTGATTATCTAAAGGACCTCAATACTATCATGTTGTCTGATAACAATATAATGGATCTGCCGAAGAGACTTTTTCAGCACAACCCCAAAGTTTCTCGTATCGATTTGAATAGCAACTATTTACGACACATTCCTGACTTCACAGGAATATATCATCGAGCGCTCTCTTTGCCTCTATCGAGAAATCGAATCAAGACCGTGCACAGTAGTAATTTTGGGGTTCGTCATATAAACTATATCAACTTATCATCAAACAAGATACAATCTTTCAATCTCTCTGAATTAACATACAGAATATTAGATATCTCAAATAATTGCATTTCAAGCATTGAACAAGGATCTCTTGGAGAGAATTCAAACGTGCATGCATTGCTTCTTCACAGAAATAACATCACATCACTCACACGAGCATCTTTTCAGGGTATTCATTCCATAGAAGAGCTTCATCTTCAAAGCAACAAATTGAAATGGATTGAAAAGGGTACATTTCGCAATATGACAATAACAAATTTGCTTCTTTTCAACAATAGCTTGAGTACAATGGATGGTGCAATGGAAGGAATGAAAAGACAACCACAATTGTTGCTGCTATTTGGTAATTCACAAATTAGTTTCATGAGAGCGTCTGATTACGGGAACATGACGTCTGATTCTAAAATATACATTGACTGTGGATCTATTAAGGCGTTTTCCTCTCCATTTACAATGAAATCGAAATTGATCTGTAGCCCCTCTATAGAACTAGAGATGGAATCAGATGCATATGGTCTAAATGGAAGCGGTTTTGTGTGCAAATACAGTTCTCCAACTAAATGCTATCCCTGTCAACCTGGAGAATACGATGCAGCCGTAGATCAAGGACCAACACGACACATTGCTTTTATTACAGTACCCTATAAAGACTACAAGTGTACTCCCTGTCCCTATGGTGGATATTATCAGGATGAGTTGGCATCCATTGATTGTAAAAAGTGCCCTGTCGGTCAATATGTGCCTCCGGATAAAGGTCCAGGAAAAAGTCCATTAGACTGTCTCACATGCCCAATGGGTACCAATACAGACGCCTCTGCAGGGTATAGAGCATGCCCTTGCCTACCGGGGTATTCACGTAAATACCGATTTGGAGCTTGTAAGAAATGTGCTCAAGATGGCTTCCAATGTAAAAGAGACTACCCAGAACTGAGAAAGGGCTATTGGATAAGCTGGAAAAAAATCAAAGCATGCAGGGATTCATTTAAATCTTTCATGTCCAATCTCGATACAAAAGATGATACTTATGACCGTAAAGCAAATTATTTCAATTGCAATTTACCAATCGCACACAAGTGTCCTGTTGTCAATTCTTGTAAAGGTGGAGTTGATGCAACTTGTCATGACGGATATACTGGTGTACTTTGTGCTGTTTGTGACTCTGGGTACATGAAACAATTTAATAAATGTATTAAATGTCCATCTCCAGTAGTCTCTGTAGTTGAATGCATTACGTACTTTTTGTTATTTGTCTTCCTGTGCTGGTTAATGTCAAAAATAAAGAACATAACTCTAGCTGGGAACGACAATGAGAAAGATGAACGAACATTTGCAGATCTGATTCAGTCGAGTTTGAAAATCCTAATGGGATTCTATCAGGTGTTAGTACGAATTATCAATGCATTCTCAAGCATTCAATGGCCAAGCACTCTCACACATGCAGTCAAAGTGTTTGAATTTATTGAGCTGTCGGTGTTGAGGATTCCATCTTTGCACTGCATACGTTCCGACTGGGGATTAAACGCAATTGGGGAGTTTTGGATCTCTCTGATTGCAATGGCAGCCATTCCATCTTTCGTGCTCAGTTACTTTGCTCTGAAGGTGACCATATCCTATTACTGCGTTTCACGCTATAACTTTAGACAGAAACGATTGAATTCATTAAAGAACAGCCTTCAATCCATTGTTTTGTTTTTCTTTGCCACATATCCATTTATATCCACAAAGATATTTCATGTTTTACCTGGTAGTTGTCATACACTTTGCACTGTGATGGAGAATGGTCATTGCCTCAATAAGATGTCTTATCTCCGCAAAGACTACAGTTTAGAGTGTCCACGCACAACGGGTGACCGAAGATTCAATGTCAATTATGCTTACGCCTCCCTATTGTTTCCCATTGGATTACCTTGTCTATTGTTGTTTCTACTGTGGAAATTTGCTCATAAGCAGAACGCAGAATCACAGCCCCGAAGACATCTGAGCATTCAATCTGAGGATACTCTGGAGAATGAAGAACAATGTTATGTGGAATGGGAAGGGTACAACGCATTTGTAGCCAACTTCAAGCATGGGAATTCTGAAGAGACAACAGTTGCTGCATTTGCACTCAAGATGACGTATGGTAACTACAAGACATCTTGCTGGTATTGGGAATTCATAGAAATGATCAGGAAGCTAGTGATGGTTATAGCAAGCAGTTTTCTCCTTCACGATGTGAAAATTGGCCTGTATAGTAACATACTATTGAGCATTGTATTTGTGATATTACATGCTAAAAAATGGCCAATGAAGGATTCATTTGACAATTACATCCAACTGTTGGCATTGGTGTCTGTTACCGTAAATCTATGCTACAGTGTGACGAAAGCAAGCAAAATTGGAGATGCAGATATTATTGACAATGAAAAAGATGTGTTTGGATTGGGATTAATGCTTGTGTGTTTAAATTCCTTGGTAGTGATACTGATTGTTGGTCGTTTTATCAAAGAAATTGTTGTGAAGCTGATGCAGAAGAATTTTTCTGGCTGTTGTTGGGTGTGTTGCAGTATGCAATGTTGCAATTTGCACAGTGTGGACGGAATTCAAGAGGTGCTTCTTTAATCATTTAGCCCATATTTGCAGAGAATGTACTTTTGATAACGTTGTCTGGCTTTTATACATTTCACTCTACAAGTTATTCGAGAACTTTACTCAACTGTCTCTAGGTTCGGTAATTATGTTCTTTCTCTTTGTTATTCATTAAAAATTTGTAATGTTTACTGGTATATAATTATCAATATTCAATATTCTTCATTGCGTGTCACAGTATTAGGTCACAGCAGAATGAATAAAACTGAAAAACGTGTATAGTAACTGGTGATATAGAATGTGTATATCTAGAGTAGTTAATTGACTGACTTTGCTTGTGATAGCTCAAGAACTATTGTTTTGCGATCATTTTGCAGAGTGTGGTCTAGCTTAATTTACTTACTTGTGTGTGAAACTTACTTTCGCTTGTTACTATTTAACATTGTCTGGGGAAAGGGTGTGTAATAAATTCAACTGCATAAAATACCACAAAATAATGATGTATGATGTAAACAGTCATATCTTCAGTGATTGTTTTAATACTACAGTTGTGTTACGAAGCTATAACAGGGTGTCCACTGAGTTCAAGCGAAAATGAAGAACTGAAACTGTAATCAATTACGTCTTAATTACAATATTCATACTTTTCAATAGTTTTGAGGACACTTTCTTCTGCTTTTGCATTTCAGTTTATAAATTTGAGTTGGAAGTAATAGAATTCTTTATCGAACTGTTTCCAGAATTCGGTATTTATTTTAAATATCTCTTTTAGCATGATGTCTTTCTAAAATTTCTGATCCTTCCTCAAAACTGGCATACACTTAGAAAAGTTTCCTCCGGCTTACAGCCTTGGAGTCGTTATTTTATCCGGACTCTACAGCTAATCATTTCTCTTCATAAATCTGTCATTAGCTATATCACACGCTCCTTCATCAATCATCAATTGCATTACAGTAGAATCCCGTTAACTCGGACCTTGGGTAACTCGGATATTCGCTAAGTCGTAGTAATTTCTTTTCCTCTTTGGAATTGACGACCGTGATCAAGCCAAAACTCTCCGCTTAAGTCGTACCCTGGATAACTCGGACATTCGCTAAGTTGTACCATTGTTCTCGGTCCCTTTAGAGAGAAAACCTTAAGTAACTCAGGCTTTCTGAAAGCTTTACCTCAAATGATTCCAAATGTAAATCGAATTCTTGCAAACTTTGTCTTGCACGCAGTATGTTTTGGTATTTGTTTGATATGACGTCACTCAGTAGAGAGGAACGTAAAATGAAATCGAGTAGAATTTTTGAAAGTATAAAATTGTAAGGGCTTAGAAGAATTTAAGGCATCAGAGGATTCCTGGATCGATGGAAGTTGATGGCGACGTTGCGGTAACAGTCGCAGGGTTAACCAATGCAGAAATACTTGAAGATATCCAAGGCCATGCAATGGTAGTGGAAGAAGATGATGAAGAAGTAGGCACTGCTGAAGATGAAGTTCCTGTGAAATCTTCAAATGAAGAAGTGCGGCAAGCTATGGAAACGGTTCCTACATATTTACTACTTACAGAAACTTGGGAAATAGAAGCAATTGCTACGAAGATTTCCTCTGTTGTTCAATCTGAGCTCACTCGCTTCTCGAAGCAAATGAACATATAACGATTTTCAAGAAAAATTAGCTACTTAAAAGAGGTAGACATGTGCAGCTTTACCTATTTGATCAGTGTTAGATAATATAGTGATTAATTAGTACACCGTTCTTTATTCCAGCACTTGCCCAAAGAAGATATAAAGAGAACAATTCATTTGAGTTTTCACCAAAGCCTTTAAAATCAATAAAATCCTGATAAGTCTTACCTGTCAAGACAGTCCGAGTTATCGAGATTTCGGATATCTCCGGCATACGCTAAGTCGGACGAAGTTCCTGTCCCCCCTGAGGGTCCGAGTTAACGGGATTCTACTGTAAACGTAACCCACAAATTTTGGCATTGAGAGTGAGAAGTTTGCATGTGACAAAGAGCACAACAGTTTCCTATATGATCCTAGTACTAATGGTAGCCAGGGGGTATAAGACGAAGGGAAGGCAGATGCTATAATTACTTATGTACTGTGTAATTGCAAGTCCTATATAAGTGAGAAGTATGCAAATGTAATGAGTACAGCAGTTTCCCATATGATCCTAATACAAACCGTAGTCAGGGGGTGTATGACGAAGAACTGCTTTGGGTACAATAATTACTGTGTAATTACCAGTCTCATATTACTGCAAGTTGCAATTCTCTATTCTTTTGAATTAATGGATTTGCTGATCAATTAATCAATGCATACGAAGTGTATATCAAGTTAGGTTTGCATGCAAGTGGTAAAAAACCGTTCCAATTTATCAATACTTAACAACTGTATATCTTTTAAGAAAGTGGGTACAACATTTTCTCTTCTCATCCAAGTACTAATAGTAGCTTGGGGGTATAAGAAGAAGACATTTCAAATGATTGCTTACCACTCATTTCATTTTCTCTCTTATCTTCAATTAATATATATGCCAATTTATTAATCCTTTTATGTCAATTGAGTACTACTGTGTTGCATAATGAAAAATTATATGTCACTGCTCATTATATATTCCCTTTTACTTTCAATTAACTGATGTACAAGTTAATTAGTCTTTATATACGAAGTGAACATCGATTTAAATTTTACTGAAGCTTACACTTACGAGTAACTGCATATTGGAGATGCTAATTGAAAATTTAGTTTCATTTGTCAGTTGTTGCAATCAAATGAGCGAGTCTGGGCCCACAGTTCTCACTTTGGTTGATACACAATTATTTGTCTTTATACATAGCATTATCTAGAAATACATACGGTTTATTAAGTCATAGACTTGAAACCATTTTGTTACGAAGCAGGAAACCTCAAACATGAAATGGTCTTGCCATATACAAGCTTCGTAGTCAAGCACATTCTCTTCTGTTTTTGATGTAAAGGGCACGTGCAAAGGAGTGCTTTGTTGGGAATGCGAAAGCGAATGTGAGTATCCTGTTCGGCGATTCTGATAGTGAAACTAGGTTTGAATCTCCAAGGTCTGGCATAAAGTCGAGAATTTATATTGAAGAACAGCTCGGACTCAACAACTTACTATCCATGATAATAAAGCATTGAAGAGCTTTAAGACGTGGAAAGTACTTATGAAAAGGGAAGGAGAGACAAGATAAGATAGATGTGTTTCGTTTGTACTTGGGAAGGAAAAGTATTACGTCACCTGAATTGTCAAAGGCTAGAAAAGAATCCTGTTTTTGAATATTTGGCCTATATCTTTTTGGCCAACTGCAACCGGAGAATCTTCGAGTTTCGATCAATTGGCATCTTGCTTTTGCCTTCTGTACAGAGTAGTTAAGAAGCATAAATTAAACTTTTCTACTTAAATTAAATTGGCCACCCTACCTCACATGGAGATGGCTCAGGATAAGTATCCTCTCTAACAGGCACTCCCCTGCGTACGAAAGTATACGGAATACCTTTACTTTTTATTTTCAAAGTGGTTTGAATAATTCATTAGCACAGACCGCTAGAAAGAAATGTTCACATTGACGCATCAATCTTTGAATACTTGTACTCCATTACCTTGTGAAATCAGCCAATAATTCGCTGTTTTATTGCTCTCCAATTTGTTTACCCTCATTAATATATATTTTGATATATTTAAGCTGCATTCCCTATACTATAAGTCATATCATATTAAAAGATCCAGTCAACAATTTTGACTTATCTTATTGAATTTCTTTAGGAAGAAGTCTTTCAATGGTTTTTCCTTTTTCCAACGTTTTCTCTAATGTAATTAATAGATTCACACCATCGATCACTTTCTGTACCAATTCAACCTGGAATGGGAGCGTGTGTTTTTAGGAATGGTGTCAGTTTACGAGAAAAAAGAGGAGTGAAGATGAAGTATTTAAGCGAAGAAAGAAAAATAAGAATATAAACTGGAAGATGACATATAGTCTATAATACAGTGATGCAGATCAAACTGAAAACATTAGAGGCGTTGAAAGAAAACACCATGCATGATTCAAGAACAATGTAAAATTATGATAAATAATGTGTAGCAAAACACATCGGCCTAAATGCAATGCAGAACGTATACATTGATAAAAAATGCATCGTAAACAGACCTCTGAGAAGCCAAGTCGATCGAGATTTGATATATCAAAAGTAGAACCAACTGCTGCAGTGTCAACACCGCCTTGCGGAAAGATATCAAAACAGACGTCAATCAGAATTCGATAGTAAAGGTCTTAGATTTGAAAAATCATACCTATTCTACAGACAATGATGAGTTTGATGTAATGCATATTAGCTATTTAAAGTGCCAGTTAAAATAGTGCAAATATGCGAAATCTTGTTAGTTTTCTCAAGGAGTAAAAATCTGATTTAAATTTTAGCGAAGAAATCTTTTGAAAGTAGCGATATACACAAGGGAATCAAAATTCTTTACAATTTGTTATATTTCCTCATGAAAATAGAGGTGTACTTAATATAACTAGTTCAAGCATACGCTTGCGGCTAATCAAAGGGCTATATTTCCTTATAAAAAGCTTTTAAGAATATAGCAAAACAAGTAAACGAACCAGTTCCTCTCTTCTGCAACCTTAGATGCTTCAACAAATCGCCAAATTTCTTATGCTAAAGGCAACAAATTACAATGATGTCAATAAACATAGAAAAGAATGAGATTTCTCTTGAGAAAAATTCATTCATTTTGATGTGATCAATATCATTGTTCATCATTATAATTTTGTTTCATAAAACAAGGGTTCTTTCAGGAATAAGATTTGCGTAGACATTTAGCCTTTTAAAGGACTGAGACAAGGTGTGAAAGAATATTTCAATCGTTTCAATAAGTCCACCATACAAAATAAGCAACTCATTATAATCCGGCTCGGTGGACCAAATGTTAGAGATTGCTCCCCCACAGAACACTCTTTCCACAGGGGATTAGTGTATAGTAGAGTTGAAGATCTCAAAAAGATTCTCTGATATACAGCGCAATGAAATGAAAGTGAATGAAAACAAATTTCAGGCGTGCCCCAAATTCAAAATATTGTATTTTATTTGTAGCATCACTTAAAGATTCAAAAATATCATTTAAAAAACTTACTTTTGCCAAGTGAGGCAGTTTGACATGGACACCAGCTCTCAGGCCAGTTCCAAGATTCGATGGGCATGTTAGAATGTATCCAAGGTGCTGATTCCACATGAAACCCTGTCCCTCAGCTTTGATGTGTTTCTCTACCTCTTTCAATCCACGACAAAATCTGGCAAACACCTCTTTCATGTTTCCACCTTTCTGCATTGAAATCACTCTTGTATGATCTTCCTCGTTCACCCAAACCAAGAAGTTCTTTTTATCATTGTGCCATATACCACGTGCATCTGGCCAGTCGCGTGCCATTCCAGCACAAGTTAGCAGCGGTGATACAGGTTTGTCAAAGAGGAAATGGTCCTCGATCAATTGATTTTGCTCCCGTTCTGTCATTCCATTTAAGGGGTAATATCTACCTTTCAGATCGCCTGAAACCAGGAATCAGCAAAATTTCGCAAGAAATTTTTTCCCTGCTTCCTCTCAATATATATAATCGACTTGGAGTTACATTTGATAAGGAATAAAATCAGAGTTCAATAATGGACTAAATTTGCTTAATCTACTACCTTGAAGCAGTAGATATTTTCAGTAAAAGTTGTGGATATATATATGTAAATCTTAAATAAGTAGTGTAATGCCATTGAATCTGATAAGAAATCATTGAATCTGCCAGAAAATCGCTTTTTATCTGATATGAATTATGGAAAATGACATTAAATCATGCAATCTGGTATTGCATTGTTGAATCTTATATGAAATGGTTAAAACTGATACTAAATCCCTTCATCTGTATCTATCTATTTCAGTGTAAAATTGAGCAACTTCCATTAAAGATCTTATCATACGTTACATAAGTAATGAACTACGAAGAAATATAAAAAGATTTTTGATGATTACCTGACAGATTATCTAGAGCATTTTTGACGATTCTTTCCACTTCTCTTCTCTCAGCTCTCGTGCAATGAGGTGGTAGACTGAGACTTTTAATTGAGCGTCCAGTTCGACATCTTGTCGAAAGAACGTAGTTCTCATCAAAACATCCACCTTTGATTTTAGAAGCATCGAGATCAGTCTTATGTTTGTCAGTTTTCTTGTACCCGTTGTGGCGTTCTGTTATAATCGGGTCAAACAAGTCTGCAAAAACTTCATAGCATTCTTCGTCTCCAGCAACAACTCCAACAGTGCTGATGAATGGGTGGCCGGGGTTATCTACCCCCGTCTGAATTGCTTGGTCGAATGAATATCCAGATGGCGTACACTGTATTAAAATTACCGGTAACATTAACTGGAGTTGACAAACAAGTTACCAAGAAAGACCGAGAAAACTTGGTCTACCGGTAATATTAAGTGGAGTTGGCAGACAGGATAATAAGAAAGACCCTGAAAGCTTGGTTCACATCTGCATTATTTACACTGCACATCTTCTAGAAGAAGATTATGCGAAGTTAGCAAGTGAGAGTGAAAAGTTGGATACTAGAATGAAATGTGAGAACTTTGATAAGCACGGACGAGGAAAAATCAACATAAGCGTAGGAAATGGGGTTACATGGGGCTGGAGTCTCCCTCAGCTGGGCAGAAATCCTTTTCATTCAGGCAACGTGTCTAAAAGAACCATGGGAAAGTCGAGGAACATTTTTGACTGCTTTCCAGATCTCTTTACCTTTTCAGGTGGAAAGTTGCCAACAAAACACATTTTATTTTTTAATAAAGATGGGTTCGATTAGTGCATGATTATGGTTCACTACCACTAAAGAGATCAAGAAACACTGATGTAGAGTTAGGCTAGAGCTTCCAGTTGTGTCAAAGGGAAAAGTGTTAGATAGTTTCCAGCCTGAGTGTCTCTTTGATACTTTATGCCGTGTTTACACTGTTGATTTTCCTCTATAGATTCGGAACGTCATCGATAACACGTAGAATGTCAGCAAGTGTAAACAAAGACGCTGCGTGCGAACAAAATCGATGACTCATTTGTCGATGAACATGTTCTACTTCTCGTAGACTTTTGTCGATAGATCGATATAATTTCATTTTCGTTTGTTTATTTACTTATTTTTCAATATCTATACACAGATAAATGTTTCAAGCATCTCTTTTTCCATGTTTAATTCATCAGGCACAGCGCACAAATAGTTTTCCAATAGTAGTTTCTGTAGACAAGTGTCTATCTGATTTTTTCATTTTTGTCGATGACTTTTTGAATCTATAGACAAAAATCTATATTGTGAACCTAGGATAAACCAATGAATAGACTAGAAGACGAGGCTAAAGGAGTCAGAACGTGCTTGGCTTTCAAGAGAATGCTTTGCAAATGAATTCAGCAATAAAATTACTACAAGGTCATTTTCNCACAATTCTTTAGATTAAATATGCAAGAGCTTTTATGTTAGTTTATCTCTATTTTCTCATTTTCATATATTTTTTTATCTCCATATATTTCTTGCATATTTTCCTTTATTCTCTGTAAAATTTAACTTTGATTTATACATATCATTTCATTCTATCTAGAGGTATATTGAAACGCTTCTTGGAAACCGCAGTTGAATTATAAATGTCAACAGAAGAGCCACGACAAGAAACATGTCACAGGATAGCACCTTTCTCCTTTATTTAATGCGACATTCCAGAGTTCATTAGTTCGACATACTATAAAACGTAACCAATGTTATTTAAGATTGTCTCCCGTGAGTTTACTGTCCTTGATTTTCCACTTGTTTTCCGACAATTTTATCTATAAAAGTCCTTATTGCCACTTTCGTTTTAGCTGAGGATAAGACATGATATCTCGAAACATCCTATATTTCCTAGGTAAAGTCTTTCTGGTTATGTCCTAACATCAGTTACGTCTTAAATAACATCTGTTATGTTTTATGGTATGTCGAACTAATGAACATTGAAATATCACATTAAATAAAGAAGAAAGAAACTCTCTGACATGTTTCTCGTCGTGGATCTTCTGTTGAGTAGAGGTATATTGTAATTAGTTCTTTTAGATTCTAACAGGGCAGTTTGTATATCAGTTTTCTGAAATTTTACCCTGTATTACGAATTTAAAATGAATAAATGAATGGGGGAGACCTTGGGAGAACACTCTTATCGCATATTCAGTAGACAAAATATTACGTCTGAATTTTCGTTGTTCTATCAGAACTGCCAGCAACACCAACATATTTCAACGTCCATTCTAAACCTGCAGTTAAAATCTTACCCCTATTATCTTCCGAGGTCAACAGCTCATTTAAAAATCAAAGAAAGAGTTGGTTATAACTGACAAACCTTTCCTCGTAGCGCGGCGTNTAAAGTTTTGGCGTAAGGGCATGCGCTAAACAATTGTTGTGATTTGAAAGATCTGGGTAATCTTTGTTTGGCGGGAAAACCTTGTAAGCCTTTTTACCAGCATCGCAACTGCTATCAGAAGCCACGCCCATTTGAGACAAGCCGTACGCGGAAATCGCACCAGTTGCAACTGACGCAGCGGCTAACTTGACGATGTAGCTTGATAGAAACCTCGTTGCCATATTTTTTCAAGGTTTCAATCTTTGCTCTTAACTCTGATTCTTCGCAATGCAACACACTTTTACCGATTGCAGCAAAAATCTACGCTTATACTTCATTTGAAAATGGAAGTCAAATATGACGTGAAATAAGACAAATCTAACGCTACGTCACTTCAGGATAAACGAGCAATTAAGTGCTTTTTTTAATCAAACGTGCAACAAATTCAACATGTGAAAAAGTGCTTGGACGATAGGTATAGCTTTTCACTCACCTACGACATACTTGAAGGGCTAGACTCAGAAATTAAAACACGAATCACGAAACTAAATGGAAGATCAGCGCTCGTTTAACGGGTTAAGCTTTTATTTCGATTTGATATTTAGTGTTTCTGTTAGCTGAAGGTATACCTCGTGTAAAAACAATATTATTATTATCATTATTCCTTGAAAGCTCTTAACTCCTTATGGTCCTCTACACAGAGAAAACTTCCGAAAAATATTTTTAACTTCACCATTAGATACCTCAACAACACTCTTGCTACACGTAACAATCTTCAAAAGTGGAATCTCTCTCAATCCTCAGATTGCTCTTTCTAAAATCTGAGACCCTCCTTCATGTTGTCGCCGGTTGTAAAGCATATCTGGAAGAAGGTCGCTACACATGGAGACACAACTCAGCACTTCGTTTTATTGCCTCAACCTTGAACGATATCAATGATACCTCCCTTATTGTCGACCTTCCAGGCTTTCTCTCCCCCTGTATCATTACTGGTGAGCAATTTCGTCCTGATATGCTTCTTTCCACTGCTAATAACATCCTATATATAATCGAACTTACTGTGGGTTTTGAAACTAATATTGATAATAATGCAAGTAGAAAATATGAGAAATACCGTAACCTTATACAAGAACTATCATCTAATTACCATGAAGTTAAATTTATAAACATCTCTATCAGTTCGCTTGGTATCTTCGGGAATTCTTGTGATGCTTATATCCAAATGTACAAGGATCTTAATTGTGAAGAGAAGCATCTTAAATATATCCTCAAGAAATTGATAACAATCCTAATCCGCACTACATATTATATTTTCTGTATGCGAAATAAGCCATGGACTAATCCAGAACTTCTAACCTACTAACTACCACTATCTACTAATACCCTTTTACTTATCCTTTGTAGCATTGTAGCATTATATTATAATGGTATTACCAGGCAAGCCAAATACAAGTTACCTGTTGTTAGTGAGATTTGTATTTGTATGATTAGATTATAAAGATTATATGAGCAAGTTTCAAAATAAAATAAGCATTATTAACTAAGCAAAATGTGATACTGAAAACAATGAACATAGCAGTTAGATGCAGCTACTACATCTTTTGTAGAAGAAATAAAAGTTGGACCAACCCTGATTTGTTTGAATTTTAAAGACATGGCTATAGTAACTCAAATACATTTTTTGTAATTGCTTTTCTTTATGTGCGTGCGTATTGTCCTTTATATATATATATATATATATATATATATATATATATATATATATATATATACATATATAAAGCAGACTTTTCAATTATACACTGCCTTAATGTAGTGACGTGTATCATGGTATACGTAAAATATATTATTATAATCATGAAGTTTCAAAAAAATCTTGCAAGCACATTCTCTTCACTTAAACAATGTATTAATTCCAATCTACCCTCCTTTCTATTACCATGTTTAATTAAGCGTGAGTCTTACCGTCCTAATCTTCTTCTTCTTACAGACGAAAAGATACTTTACATTCTGGAGCTTACAGTAGGTTTTGAAACAAATATAAAACATTACAGCGATCGTAAGGTTTCTAAATACAGTTCATTGATCAATGATCTCTCTCCTTCTTATAGCAAAGTGTTGTTTGTCAACCTCTCTATGGGTGCTATTGGGGTTATGGGTTCTTCCTGAAATTCTCTCTCATCCTTAATACACGATTTCCATTTCGATAACATTATTCAAAAACGAATTACAATGAAAGCTTTGAATATTTCTATTATATCCAGCCACTGCATCTTCTGTTGTCGAAAAAAGCCATGGACTAACACAGAACTTTAAACTATTTAATTTGCCCCATTCCTTTACTTTCTAACGTTTTTTGTCATGCTCGTGTATGCTCTTTACAAGCAAGCCAATACATTATATATATATATATATATATATATATATATATATATATATATATATATATATATATATATATATATATATATATATATATATATCAGCAACATCTACTTTAGGACATTCCAGCTCAGTTTCTTTTAATTTATGCTTCAGTCATTCAAGCACTAGCTGGGATTTTTGGTATGGAGGGACAAAACCTCCCTGTACCCTCACTTTGGGGGACAAGATGGCCTTTGCCTCATGCCCCTCCTTTTGTTACATGTTTGACTTGATTTCAGCACAAATACAAAACGTTCAATAATATTTAGAGTAAGTGGCTGATCAGGTATAGCAGGCAGCTGTGTCCCATGGGGTCATTCAATTAGTATATATGTGCTAAAGTGGCAAAAGTTTTACCCCCTCCCCCTATCATATGCACAATTGCTACAACATCCCCATTGCATAACTACTCTTTCCCATGAACCCCCATTTCTGATGGGAAAGCTTTCAAATATCCAATCAATAAGTCCATAGAGAAAAAGGCTGTAAAAGATTTGAGAGGAAAATAATCATAACAATTACCTCTAAGCACAGCAATGAAAGTTATCGCCAAAGACAAAGTATGATGAAATGGACTGTCTTGCATATATAATTAGATGCACTGACCCCCCTCCCCCTTTGTATGTATGACATATGCTTTTATCTAATCCCCTCCCCCTTCAAGCATATGCACTAAAGGAATGATCCCCATGGACAGCCATTCATTATGTGTACTTTTTGTACATCATTTCAAGTCAAAGTAGATTGCAGTTATGATTAAAATATGACAAAGAGACAAGACGGTAAAAATAATTCACATCACATTCATGTTCAAATACTGTCATACAGTCCAATATGGTGAATCCAGATGACAAAGAAAAAAAATATGTTGACTTGAGGATTTAAAAACTCAAAGACTTGTAGATTTAAAAACTCTATTTCAGGCTCTACTTTTGTCAATATTCTGGGCAAAGCTCCATGCTGGCATGCCCATGGTAAAATTTGAAATTGAAAGATTTTGAAAAGAATGGTAAAAACTCAAAAGAATAATTTTGATAGACTCTAAATAAAATTACAAAATTGTGCTATTATTGTTGTTGCTGCTGTTGCAGTTTTTGCATCATCTGTTCATCTTGCATTGACATTGTTGTTAATTTCTTGCCAACTCTCTCATGAATCTCAAGATATTTTGCTACACATCTGTCCAAACAAACAGATTCTCCTTTTGATAATTCTGCTTCTTTGTATTTGCTAGAGATGCATTTCTTCTGGCAAGCACTTGTTAACCTAAAATTTTGCACAATTAGGTCACAACAAGTTTAAGACTTTGCATTATGTTGGCAAAGGCCTGGCTTTTCCCTTACCAAAGGGGCAGCAGTATCAGCAGCATGGACTTTGGTGCCCTACATGCATAAAGAACCATGCCTTTTGTGGCTACAACCATTCTACTGCAAGGATGCTTACAACTTAAAATAATTCCTGACTTCTACCTGACTTACAGGTGTTTTCAACATTTTCCTAGAATTTTCTTGGTTTTCACTGATTTTCTTTTAAAATCAACATTTTCCAGGTTTTCCAGGCTCTGTGGCAATGATATCATGTGCCCAATGGTATTTTAAAACAAATGCCTGTGCCACAACAAGTTAACAGCCTGCCAAATTTTTCACCTTATGATTTACCAATAAATTACTAAACTGAATAATTGGTTCAGTTCAGTTCATTTCACTTTAAATTCACTGCATACAACTTAGTGAAACTACACAATTAAATAAAAAAAATAAATAAATAAATAAATATATATATATATATATATATATATATATATATTTAAATATTTATATATTTAAATATTTATATATTTAAAAAGATTGTCATTAGTTTGTTTCTTCTCCATACTACTAACAATTCCACCATTCTAAGACTTATTCATTATTCAATTACCGAAATTTAATGTAATCTCTTTACTTTATGTTTCTATTGTTTCATAGCTGTATGATGTATATACAAGCATCTATCAATATTTCAATCAATTATTACTCATAGGATACAATAATCTGTATGAATTAGTGCAGGATTTAGCATCAATGTATTCATCATGCATCAACATTACATGAACTTGCAACATACCCATGCAAAACAACCACATAGTTGGCCTATTCTAATATGGGAAAATAAATAGACTTGCCTACTATACATATCTGTCATCATTTCAACTTCTAATTCTGCAAGCATTTGCATATTTGCTCCATCTGCAGCCATTTTGATTTTGTTCTCCTTTCAGGAACTAATACCACTCTTTCTTTGCAAACTAAATAACTGCAATCAGAAGATAGAGTTCATAATCAGGAAACTTTACTATATAATTGCATCGTACAATCTATGCAAAATAACCGAAGATTGCGCTGTTATAATAATTTAGTGTAGACGAAACTCATTTTCCGCTCTTTGTCTATTTGTAAACAAAGAACAGAAAATGAGTCTCATCAACACCAAAATAGTATAACAGGATACACAGTCTAGCTAGCAATCTCTGCAGCAGCTTTCGTTTACTTCTAATAAAATATAATTTACAGTTTACAAGCAGCATCAAGGACACGCTATGCTTCGTATATTAGGGGTAGGGGATTTTGGCAATAGAAATAAATCATAAAAAAGCTATAGATAAAATTTCCAGGTTAGGTTGAAAAATCCAATTATTTTGCCTGACTATATAATATAGTATATTCAATATACTCCGGCAGAGGAATTTGATTTTTTAACCTAATAGTATATTGAAGAAGTATTTGAAGTTGAAGTCAACTCTCGCTGAAGACATCAAATTGCAATGAAGAGCGGAAAAGTAATACTCATGGTATAGAACCGAAAACTGAAGATCCATAATATCATACTGCTAGAGTGATTTCTATCCTACTACTTAAAAATTTGTCCTACCTTTTGGAGCAAGAGATAAAGCTTTCCACAGCTCACATGGTACCTTCGAACAGCAGATGGGCCTACGAAGCCTCATTTCGGGTATAGCCTCTTAAGTAATATTTGTTTCCTTTTTGAAATAAGTGACATGCGCACAACTACAACTTCGCCAGCGTAACATCGCCATCACAATGTCTCCATCATAACACAAACTTAACTTCTCAGTCTATACAAATCACAGGGTTTGGGCGGTTTACTCGCTTTAATATTAAAACGTGTCTTGCCATGAAATCTAGACTTTTGAAACATGCAGCATGGACAACTAAAGCATGAAAAAACACACTAAATAGTTGAATCTAAACTTAAAAATGCTTAACATTGTGCTGAGAAGAGCGATGAATCAGCAGTGGAATATTTAACTGTCTTTATGCAACAGAGCTGTTTTCCAGGCCGATGAGGGTCGATATACAGCAAAAGCTTGACAGAAATAGAGATCTCAAAGTGCATCCATGTGAAATTACAACTACAAACAAACAATTAACTCCAAATGAAGCATGCTAAATCTATAAAATAAATGTCTAAATTATTCAATGTACGCTTCTTGACAAAACAGAGAAGCTTCAAGCTCTTCAAATCCAGCAAGCGTTGGCAGAGGAAGCACTTTCAAAGTCACAAATAGAAAAATTTCACACCTAAAAGCAGGGCATATTTTAGAGTGGTTTTGGGTGTGGTCTTGGACATTTAAAAGTGTGGTAAACTTTTTCACTTTCATTGTTTCTTATTTCACAGAAATCTTTCTGTGCTTTGGTCTGTATATGCTCTCTGTAAATTGCAAGAACAGTTCATCACGCGTTTCAATGTGACATCATAAATCGTAAGGCTCCACATGTAATTTTGAACTTTTCGAAAGGCGTGGTCAAGTAGTGAGGTTATCATAGATCAGTGAGGCCTTGGAAAATTTTCCTAAAATAAGCCCTGCCTAAAAGTACATAAAATTAATAAATCTACAGTTAAATGATTTTTTCTCAGTTTTTAGAATCACAACAATTTAACGAAGTATCGACACATCATCTTCCAATCTTGCCACGGGATGGATGCTGCTAATTCTACTTTGAAATGTTGCGTTGGTGATTTACTTCAGTTGCAGCAGTAAATGAAACGCAGCAAGCAATGCAGTTGAAAAAGAGAGAACTGGCGTTGCAACGTAATTCACACTTCCACTAGAAGCTGCAATCAAAATTTACATAATCAGGATACATTCTCATTCAAAATAGAGCATTTTACCATTCAAATATTCAATGTTGCTCAAAATCTCATGAGAATAAAATAATTCCCTTGGGCTAAGACATATTGATGCAAGACGTAAATATCTTATGATTGCTACAAAATGGTTCATTGCCAATATTTATTTTTATAACTTCGTTTTTCAACACTTGAAACTATGACTGTAGAGATTCTTTACTAGGTAAATCTTAAATTTTCCATACAAAGTGTATCGAGATTCAACATCGTCTCACGTTGCTTCTTAAAATCTTGATATTAACTTACTAAACTTGCATTATAGTTCCAGTCCCAATCAACTATGCTAACTAGAACAATGAACATGACGCCATATCATGCATATGTAGAGCCCTTGGGGAACATGTAACAAAGACAACACCACGCTTGAACGCCAATGAACAGACAATGACAACCACACTACATGAGCACGTGAGACATATCATAGAAACGATGGATAGATAGAGATTTTTGTAAAGCATCAAATATAAATTGTAACCTTTAATGATATATGATATGAGTTGTATCATCATAATTTGTTTACAGCTAGCTATTCACATACAAAAGATATACGAGCAAAATACAAGAGGTAATGAAATGTATGTAAAGTCTGATTTAAAGACGTTGCATAGTTTGAGAATTCATGAGCTACCCTTTCATGTATGCAATAGTTCGCTGAAATTTTCTAGCCATGCTTATCTCTCTACTTTAGTCGGTCGTGTGCACCAAAGGGTAGAGTAGAGTCTCTATGTTAACCAGAAGTCAATGGGAAATGGTTATCAACTTCTGTAGACTCTATGAATGCGAAGTTTGATTATAAAAAGAGATATTTTATGAATTTCTGACTCCTCTTAAGAGCCATTCACATATAACCTCACAACAATTTTGGTATTTTTGACACTCACCCACCCCTCCCAACACTCTGCCACAAATTCAAAACCACTCACGCATCCCCAATGTGTTATGTCACATTATGAATTTCAGTAGGATATTTCTCTGCTTTCATATTAATGTGTTTATTATGTCTTTTTATGGACGGTGCATGGAGGAAGCCAAGTTGTCATGGAGGCAGCCATGTTGTCATGTACTGTGACCGTGACTGCGACGGTGGAAATGGCTGAAATGGCATCAAAATAGGATTGCCAGACTTTTTTAGACTTGGGGCCAAATTTTTTTCTACAACAGGCCAATTGTCCCAAATGTTGAGTTGCTCAAAAAATTTGACTTCACACTCCATAAACAACCCGCGTCACACTCCGCGTCACACTCCGCGTCACACTCCGCGTCACACTCCGCGTCACACTCCGCGTCACACTCTGCGTCACATTTTGTCACAAAAATCGGAAGACCCCCCCCCCCACCCTCTTTGCGTGACATAATATGTGAATGGCCACTTAACAAAACTTACGCCCGGTTGAATCTTCATATACAGTGTATCTCGCTTCCATTCCTCCTTCCAAATGATCATGTACATGACAATGCAACAGCCACGTGCCTGGATTTGTTGGCACCATTTCCAAAGTTTCAAACACTCCCGGAAAAACGTCATATACATCATCTACATGAGCTGTTGTTGTTCGCTAAAAAATATGCAAAGACACTTCCCCTCTTACATAATAATAGGTTCTGGGTGATTCCACGGGGAACTAGACGTGGAATCACCCAGAAACTATTATTATGTAAGAGGGATCACCCAGAACCTATTATTATGTATAATGTTTTCCTGTCTGAGCTCCCAAATTTCTAAACATGAAATGAGCATTCTAGCCTATTTCAATCCTTGCATTTCCATGCGTTGTTGCCAATTGTACGTAAATTCTCTAAGGCAAGCTAGAAAGTCTTATCTACATATTGATCATATAGAGTATGGAGAACAGCATGGATTTTTGTTACCTTTAATTACTCTAGATTGCAATATTAAAGTAATGTTTATAAAATATTTCACATTTTGAACGATTACTGCAATATCCAAATATTTTCTGCCAAGTAACATTTTATAACTCGCAAAACTGTACTTTTGAAGTTCTTGTGGAATTCCTAAGAAAGGATATGTAAGGCAGTGTTTTCAGCCTTTTTGCCGGAGTGGAACCCTAAGAAGACATTTAACAAGAGGTTTGAGGAGCCACTGTTAACATATCTGCTCAAGAGTATTAAAATATACTGCCGACCATAACATTTGTGTAACTTTTGTTGGGCCCAAGAAACTGTATTGGGCGATCTTAAGGGTGCCGCAAAACCCTGCTTGAAACCCATTGATGTAAGGTTTTCTTTTATTAGGAATCCCAAATCATGCTTAATCATCCCAGATCATCTCTAATCAACATTCATTTTTCCGCAGATGTCGCACACCGTAAAATCCCTAATATAAGCCCCCGAATATACGCCCTCTTGTAAAAATAACCTGAATATCCTTCCTAATATAAAACATACGGAATACAAGCCCAGGGCTTGTATTAGGGATTCTGTTGGATTAGGATTCTAAATGAACATGGACAGGGCATGTATATAGCCTCTGTATTAACTTAAGCACACTAAGAATGCCTGCTTACTTATATAAGCCCAGGGCGGTATCACGGATATCACGGTATCTTAAAAACTCAAAAACTCACGTGGATAAATGTGTTGGCATGGAAGTGGACTGTATGAACGTCAACCTCGTTACCAATACCAAGTAGGTACCAGGCCACCTTATGGTTTACTTTCATTCGAAGATGGTCCCCATTTTTAGGCCCATTGCCGTATATATAACCATTAATTCCATGCATTTTGTTGCTTTCTTTGAAATCATCGTCGGTCTTGGAAACCATTTTTGGGTCAGCGAACTTTTTGATATTTTCATCCAAATACCAACTTTCATTTTCATCCAAAACAGTAAACAGAAGTGCAAATTCTTTATCAACATCTTTTCTCTTCCCATCAGCATTCAAAGTTCCCTGACAAGAAACAGCACAATCTACTGTATTTTAAACATTCTTATTATTAACAAATTACTACAGTAGTTAAAAGATCGAACTTTCTTGCAATTGCAAAATCACTTGCATGAGGTGAGTATTAGGATACATGTAGTAGATAACAAGACAGGAGGTATGCTACAGCCATTCTACTTGAAAATCTTAGGCTGTGTTTCCACGCGACCAAATAAATTGGAACCGTGACATTGCTAGTACGGATGGAATCTTGCATTTCCACAGACTGCTTGGAACGGTTCAATTTGGATCTGCTTTCTAATTTCCATAACCGTGGAAACAGGTGGAACGGTCCCAAATGGGACCGGATAGGAAGTGAACAAAGCTCAAAGGAAAGTGGTTGGTTTGCTTCTTCTGCTCTTATGTTGTTTTCTTGCACACCTGTTATGTAGATATCTCCTGCGCAGTTTTTGAGCATCAATGCCAAATGGAAACGGTCTCATGAAAAGGCAAGGCCTATCCATACCAAATTGTTACGGTTCCAAATGGAACCTTCCTGTGGAAACGCTGCCATGGTAAGCGCTACATGTAAGCAATTAAGAGATCCACCAGTCAAACAACTTGGGTCAAACAACGCAATAATTATAGAACACCTACCTATCTAAATGAGTATATCTGAAGATAATTTCTATTATAGTTTGGATTTTTATCTGGATTAATTGTTTAGTTGAACGCAAGATTCACAACTTACGTTCTTTGTAAGACGAGAGTACTCAAACATTGTGAGAGCTAGTTGATTGGCATACAAAATCCTCCTGGCTTATCAACACTAAAGAGCTTGTCGAAGCTAAGCTGTTTGGGCCTTGGAGCATCTGTATTCAATATATTGACAACATGACCCATTCACAGCCAATCAATTCACTCAAGTAAACAGATGATTTGCATTTAGCTTTCTTAAGCATATCATGTACCTTTCTGCATATTATTAACGGTCCAAGCAACCCAGAGTTGGTATCTTTAACTGAATCGACTGCAGAAAAGTATGACCATGTAACACAGGCGCTGTCTTGAGAACCAGGAGCTGATCGTTTTGGCACAAACCATTTGTAAGTTGACATTGCACCAGGAGAAACAAATTTTCCTTTTTTGTCTTTCTTGTCAATATAAACAGAACCTTCTTGGTCTTTGCTAAAAATAAAAAGCCATTCAGTGAAAATATAAAAACTCAGAAATGAATGAAAAAATTTTCTTCAAAACTCTACTCGAAGGAAAATTAAAAATTCAGTTAGTTCATAGTAATCTGTTCGACCAGTACTCAAAGTGATACTTACAATCCTAGTATTACTACTGTTGCAAATTTAATACCCTAAGTTAGTCATTACTCTCTCACATGTTGGTGTTATGTAAATTTCAAAATCTCAAAGTCTTTTAGTATTAAAGCACTATATCTATGCAAGTACAAAACGAACAAATTAACGATGTAAACTCAGGGAACCACTGTTAGAAAATTGGAACTAATTCATAATTCGTGCAAATGCCTGGTTCATGGAAATGGAAAATTCATGTAAATGGTTGATTTAACTTAATAAATAGCTTCCGAGATGATTTATGCAAATATATAATATATGTAAATAGATAATTGAAGAAAATAGAATATCTGTTTAAAAAGGTACTATATGAAAATGGATAATTTATATGAATGAATGATACTTGTAAATGAGCAAGCTCTATAAATCGATACTTTATGTAAATATAAGTAATTTATGCAGATATCTACATCGCTGTGCATGAGTAATACCTATGAATTACATTTTAATACAATTAAGCTTAGAAAAGACATGTGAAAGCAAGTTACCTGTATGAAACTCCATGTGGTTGAATTGAGTAATTCTTAGTGGCCATATTTTTCAAGATGATTTCAATTTGATCCTCTTCCTCTGCCCTAATCATAGGACCCATAATCCCAAGATGCTCCATATCAGGTGACCTCTTTTTCATCTTGGTAAACGTTGAGTCCGTGAACTCTCTGTACATTGCTTTCTTGTAAACTTTTCCAATCCTGGTTGCAGATCGTATGGTGAAAACCTTTGAGCTGTGGACAATGGCAAAACAGTGAGTCAAAAAATTGAGGGAGAAATCCCGACAGTGGGAACTGAATAGCATTTTCTTTCAAAAGAAAATGTTAGAAGTTACGGACCTGTTTTATCTTAGAAGGCTGATAAAAATTCTATGGACGGACAGGAAGAGCGATGAAGAAGTGCTACAACTTGCTGGTATCAGCTCACTGATAAATATCCTCAGAAAAAGAAAATAAAATTTCTATATCATATTAGCAGAAAGAGTGGAAATGAGAAACTTGCACTCTATGAGAAACTTGAAGGGAGAAGAAGTAGAGGCAGAAAAAGAAAATTTTATATGAAAAGCCTTTGCTACAAAACAATAAATAAGTTCTACAAATTTTCTACATTTCATAGCGAAACTGTTAAATTTTACCTGGAATCCTTGTTTAAATCAAATCCGTTAAGCAGACTCTTGTTAGTCTCAGCATAATCCCAATCCCTTTCAACAATTCCAATGTAAAACTTTCTTTTCTTTCCAGTAGTCTTCTCGTCTTTAGATGACCCACAATTATCAACAGTGTACGTTACTTTCATTCCGGCGTTGTAATGGTCATTAACTCGACAGACCAATCCCCACGTGCCTTCATTGACTGGATGCATACTAAATGTTACCCCTTCTCCTATATTAATAAACATCGTGTCAAAAATGCATTATGTCAACAATACAATGTATTAAGTAGAAGAGAAACAACTGCAAACGGTAGAAACATGAGTCGTATGAGCATATCATGCAATTTTAACATAATATGAATAACTTAAAGTAATATATAATATAATATAATATAATATAATATAATATAATATAATATAATATAATATAATATAATATAATATAATATAATATAATATATAGATATATAGCAAACATTGTATATATACATATATATATATATATATATATATATATATATATATATATATATATAT
>OLMO02000262.1:2073776-2115731 GCA_900291935.2 Cassiopea xamachana | reverse complement strand
ATAAAAAATAAGGTGTACAGGCACTTTAAAATTTCATGCGTTATCATTAGCTTAGCGTATCTAATTATATAACGAGCGTTGCCAATATGAAAAATATGTAGATTTGCATATGAAATATCTTATATTTTTACCTTGCAATGGTGTGTTCAAAAGTTAAATGTGCATGCATGAAATCTAGTTGTGCGAAAATCGATTGCACCAAAATTTCATGAAATAAGGCATTCTAGCTGAAAATCTAAGTGAACACTACATGGAAGTAGTAAAAGAATCAAAACTCAAATGTGCAGAAGTATAACAATCACAGAACGTCTAAAAGAATGTGTTTGAAGGCAGTTTCTTTTGGGAGATGGGATTTCTATATTTTATATATTTCGTGTACCTTTCTGCATATTATTAATGGTCCAATCAAGCCAGAATTGGTATCTTTAACTGAATCGACTGCAGAAAAGTAAGACCATGTAACACAGGCGCTGTCTTGTGAACCAGGAGCTGATCTTTTTGGCACATACCATTTATAAGTAGACATTGCACCAGGAGAAACAAATTTTCCTTTTGTTTTGTTGTTTGCCATGTAAACAGAACCTTCTTGTTCTTTGCTAAATTCAAAAATGAAAAGCTTTGTGGGGAAAATAAACAGACTTTTAGGAAAAGTACACTTAGAGCAGAATTTTTTATTTAAAGACTTCATACTGCTCTGTTTGATTGGTAGCCTATGTCACACCTGAAAACTAGGTAGTGTTGCTTTTGTTAATTCAATACTCCAAGAAAATCATCACTGCCATCAAATTTTTCTGCTATGTAAATTTCAGAATCCTTTCTCAATAAAAGTATTGTATCTATGTAATTACAAGATACAAAAACTAATAATATATGCAAATACATGATTTAGAGAAATTAGCATGGAAAAATGACATAACTCTTTACTTCATGCGAAACAGTAGTTTATGAAAATGAATAACTTATCCCAACTATCCACTTTCATATTGCTAATGTAAATGAATAACTTGAAACAAAGGATAACTTATGCAAATGACTATGGGTTCAGGAAAATTCTCACCCAGAAAACTCCCACCGGAAAATTCCCCCCTGGAGAATTCCCACCAAGGATATCTCCCACCCTGAATTTTCCCTCCCAAAAATGAGAGAGAGAATCATCTGGTGGAAGCTTTTTGAGAGGGAATTTTTGGGAGGGAGACTTCAGGGTGGGAGGTTTTCTAGGAGGGATTTCTCAAAGATGGAAATGCCCAGCAGTAGTTTTCTTGGTGGGACGCTTCTGGGAGGCAATTTTCCTAGAAGCATATAAAATGATGGAGAACTGATGAAGATCGTAACTGAAACGTTTACTTGCAAGGCAAGTGTATTTCTGGGTTACTGGAAAGAGCATGAAAGGAAATCCCCTGTATGAGATCAATCTATGTGAATAAGCAATATATGAAAATGGGAAAGCTCTACAAATCGATAATTTATGTAGATATAAGCAATTTATGTACATATAAGTAATTTATGTACATATCTAGATTGATGTGCATGAATAATACCCATGAATTATATTTTAATATCATGAAGTTTAGCTAAGACACATGAAAGCAAGTTACCTGTATGAAACTCCATGTGGTTGAATTGAGTAATTCTTACTGGCCATATTTTTCAAGATGATTTCAATTTGGTCTTCTTCCTCTGCCCTAATCAATGGACCCATAATCCCAAGATGCTCCATATCAGGTGACCTCTTTTTCATCTTGGTAAACGTTGCGTCAGTATATTCTCTGTACATTGCTTTCTTGTAAACTTTTCCAATTCTGGTTGCAGATCGTATGGTGAAAACTTTGGCGCTGTGAAACAGTGAAAAAGGAAGTCAAAAAAAGGAAGAAATTCTGGCAATAGAAAAAGAACAGTTTAATTTGCCTATTAACCAGCCTTTAATAAATACTAACTGGTTCTGAAAGCACTCCAAGATTCATGTAACGGCAAATACACTTCCAAGCGTTTCACAGCAAACTCAGAACCTCTATCAGAAAGAAACTGTTAAAGTTTACCTGGAATCGTTGTTTAAATCAAGTCCATTAAGCAGATTCTTATTTGTCTCTGCATAATCCCATTCCCTTTCAACAATTCCAATGTAAAACTTTCTTATCTTTCCAGTAGTCTTCTCGTCTTTAGATGACCCACAATTATCAACAGTGTACGTTACTTTCATTCCGGCGTTGTAATGGTCATTAACTCGACAGACCAATCCCCACGTGCCTTCATTGACTGGGTGCATACTAAATGTTATTCCTTCTCCTAAAATAATAAACATCGTGTCAAAAATTTATTCATATCAACAATACAATGTTTTCAATAGAAGAAAACAACAGTAAAAGAGTAGGAATAAAAACATGAGTCACATGACGTACTATCTAATTATAAGATAGTGTAAAGAAATTAGAACAATTTATACTTCTATATGGGATACATACAGAGACGGATCTAGGAAATGATTTTGGGGGGATGTAAAATTATGCAGGTTGTTGGGCCACGCCCTTTAGATGCCTGAATAATGACGCTACATCTACATAAATTTCCACTATTTTCCCATTTTAAAAATTTTGTTTTTTGTTGTAGATACCCCAAAGTGTTCCTAATAAACAACAATCCTACGGCCACAAAAAGCAGTTTATATTTTGAAGCTTACCAAATGCTACGAAAAGATTGCACAATTGTACGTCCCGTAAGAACATAAATATATATATATATATATATATATATATATATATATATATATATATATATACATATATAAATATATATATATACATATATATATTTGTTTTTTATTGATATTTCTACATGCAAATGTAAACTTCACTATGTTGTAGATAGCAAATGGCTACTTGCGCCTTAAAATGAAAAGAGAAAAAACAAACAAAACAGAAAAAAGATGAAAAGCTAGACTTCTAATAACTCTTGATTTGTCCAAATTTGTCTAGCCTTTACCTTTCGCTGCATTTAGGTCAGATATCGGTCTTCCATTGTCTTTAAGCATAGTAATAAAGTAAGTAGGATGTGAAGAAAATACTTCTAGCGTGCTTATAGAAGTGTTTATTAAGTTAACTTCGTCTTTCTAGTGTCAGATCATGATATTTTCTGTCTTTAGGAGTTATGTTTCTAGTGAGATTAGTTTCAAAACTATACATAGTGCATGTGTTGTTGTGGAAAGGCATGAGTTAGTTCTGAGGACCCATACAGGCTTAATCTTTAAGCCTTTGTTGATAATCAGCAAGATAGTCTTCACATTCTTCTCTACTTCTGTGGGAAACCTCTAGATGAAACAGAACTTCCATCGCATTTGAAAAGATCAGCATGGGAACAGGTGATGTAAACGGAGGACATTCCGTAAAACTCTGGACAAATGTACATGACTCGATAATAGAATCGAAAATGCATCTAATGAGTAGGCATACCTGGGAAAAGTGCAAGAGAATCTTTGTGAATGCCACTATCGCTGCTGAATGAGTTACCATGGAAATAGATACCATGCATATCAACCTCGGTTCCAATTCCAAATGCATGCCACAACACCTTGCTGTCTTTACATACTTTTAAGCCTTCCATGTTTCCGTACATGAAACCATTTACGTGATGCATTTTGTTGCTTTCCATAAAATCTTCATCTTCTAAAATTATACGAAAAGAATCTGTCAAAACACTTTGCACATCAAGGTTTATCAGTGAGAATGCAAGACTCAAAACTTGTTCTGTAATTTTGCATCGTGGAATTAAGCGGACAAAAACCGAATGCCGATTTAGGGTGATCAAGGTGCTTGGTGGGGGGGGGACTGGATAAATTCAGCCTTGTTGGCCATGGAGGAAAGGTAAAAGACTATATAATAGACGCTTGTCTGGAATAAAACTCCTATATATTTAATCCTTGACAAGGTCAGGCTTCATATTTTCATTTACAGTTTCCCACATGAAGAAGTTTCAAGAAGAAATTTGTGAAATAACCAATGAGCTAGCTGTGTTAAAGTTGCCATCATTGCAACACAACCTTGGGCACAAAATACTATCAAGTGAACTCATGACAAATTTCACAGCACCACAAACCTTTGCTGACGCCATTGCATTTTGAGCTATTACAGTACTTGTCCATATTTTTGTCCAAAAGCCAAGATTTATTTTCATCCATAACTGCCATTAAAATGAACCTTTGAGCATCATACCCTTTCGGTAAGCCATTTGAACCAAGCGTTCCATTTTTACATATCACCAGAGGTCCAATAAGCCCTGTCAAGAAAAAGTAACGAACGTATTATTTTGGATAGTTAAGCAGGTATTGGGTTGTAAAAGCGTAAGTATTTTAGAATGTCAAACCAGCCCATGCCCAAAAGAAATTGGCGCAAGAGCTTCAATTTGCACGTGCACTATCGCTTGCAGGAGCGATTACTCTTAATTATTTGGAATGGCACGTGCGATCCAAGATTTGCGTATTCGAAGTACAGAGTTTCTTATCGCTGCAACATGTCAAATGTCTCATGCAGGAAAAAACAGAAGAAAGCAGAGTTATGAAAACAAAAGCTGACAGTAACTAGTCCTGCAGTTGCGACAATGAAGTTCCTATTTGGCATGTGCGATTCCACGGTTGATAGCAATGTTGGTACCGGCAATTTTTCGCTCATACTAAGCATTTTGCACGTATACGTGCGCACGTGCGATCGTACGTGTCTCTAGGCATGAACTCTTCTTGAATTGGCCCTGAACGCACTACAACTTGTATATGGGGTGTGAACTAACAGTCAACTCTCACTAAAAGTAGGGCACCTGACGCAGATAACCATGCTTACCAAAAATAATCCAAATTCTTTTACCTTAGCACTTCACAACTGTATGTTTACATAAGAGCGATTGTGAATAGAAAGTGCTGCTCTGAGGCAGCACTTCCGTCCCTTTTCTCTTTGCGAGTATTTATTGCATTCTTTCAAGCCTCCTACCGACCACAGCTTTTTGAACGCACTTAGTTGTAACGAGTGCTGACGGGACGTGCTAGGCTCGAGGATCAAGTACACAATAGTGGACAAGTTGTTACTCTAAAGTTTATTTCTAGTGCGTTCAAGAGGTCATTTCAATAAACCGAGATATAGTGCTGTGGTAACTCCTTCTTTTCATTACTGTAAATGTAAGTTTCCTGCGTAACTTTGCCAGGCCGCAGGTTAATAGCGCAAAAACTACCATTGAATTCACCCTAGGTTTTCTCCCTTCTCTTCACAAAAACTTCTACGCTTTAGATATATGGCATGCACATTCTGTTGCTAACGCCACTTACAATCTATTCATGGACGGAGCATACCATCTCATTCTTTTAACAGTATTCCTACGATTCCATAACAAAAATCTAGCCACTAAAATACCTCACCTGTGTAGATATCCTTCACAAAATCAATGCCTGATGTATACAACAATGACACACATGGCCAGTCATTCGATGTCGGTGCAACTGACTCTGGAACTAGCCATTTATAAGTGTAAGTTGAATTTGGAGCAACGCTAAAGCTTGCGTTTATGGTCGTATTATCATTATACAACAAGCCTTGGTTGCTGCTGTTGTAAACAACGCCACGTGGATGAATGGAATATCTGCGACTAGCCTAAAAGCAATGTTAGGGAAAGTTACTAAGCATTATCAATTTGCAGTATGTCATAAAACTTTGGATACTACCAAAGGAGTAATGGAAACCACTTACCAAGTTTCTGAATGTAACATGAATCTCATCTCCAACTTCAGCTCTTATGATTGGCCCAAGTATCCCAAGATATGATTCGCTAGCATTTCTTACTTTCCTTTCTGAGAATGATGCATTAGTGTATTCGAAATACAAAGTCTTCATGTATTTCCCACCAATTCTGTTGGCAGACCTTGTGAAGAAGGTTGCTGAAGAGCTGTTGGTAATGAAAACGGACTACACTCAAAACTACTTTCAGTCATTTTTGCAAATATACTGTTCTACTTGTTATGGGTGATTGATAATTGCTGCCTAATCAACGGACTATCATTAACTGATTTAATGCTTTGATAAACTGAGGCATTGATTTACTGTCAGCATGATTAACACTTGGCATGATTGATTAATTGGCAGGATGACTTGAAAGGCAGCAAGAGTGATTCGACTACTGACAGACTGGGTTAGCAACTAATGGGCTGGCTGATAAATTGCATTACTAAAAAATTGACTGACTGCCTGCACGCCTGAAAGCCTAATTGGCAGAGAAACTTGTTGACTGACTGACTAACAGGCATATAGACTGATTCAATTTATGACTCGTAACGATATACAAAATTCACTTTATTTGGCCATATTTTCAGCATCCTAACAACTTCTAAACCGTAGCCCTTCTTTATTGCCAATAAAACTTGCAAAAAGTTACGTGCCTGCCTGGAGCTGTCAATGCTCCACCGTCATACTTGTTCATTCCAGACGGCCCATAGTCCCATTCAACTTCTTCTGCTGCTATGTAATACTGTCTTACTTTTCCACCGGTAGACATATGACTTTTTGGCATGTTTCCAACACTTGAACACATTTTGGCATCGTAATACGCATACATTCCGCCAGATAAGTGATCGGCAACATGACATGTAAACAGCCATCGACCAGGCTGCTTCACATCCATGACACCGACATCTGAGTGTGCTGGGAATAGGGAAATTGCATCGGTTCGGTGATTGTCGTGTTTGATCATGTTACCAGAAAATACGCCTGTTTGAGATAACAAATATAAATTCAATAGCAATAAAGTATTAAATTGCTAATTCTACTAAATTGACACTTCCCTTGTTTCAGTTCAGCTTAGAATAATTAATGAAGTAGCTTGAAGATATCACTGAAAGTCATAGGCCATATCTCAATATGATTTGCTCAAGATGTACTCCATTACCTCTAATAGAGAATTTCAGGCAAATTTTCCTTCCCTCCCCCGCTGCTTATGAACACCCCCTTTCCATAAAATTTTACAAATCATGATCAGTACACGAAGTAAATTAAATTGCCTTTTAATAAAACAATTTACCAGCATGAACCAGCTTCTCTTAGCACTCCTTTTCCTTTGAAAAGCTAAAGACATCCATATCCCCTTCTATTAGCACCCTCTGTTTATTACAAACAACATCCCCTTCAATTTTCTCCCCCCTACTATTAGAGACACTAGAGTATTTCCTTTATGTCATCTCCAGCTCTATTTTCAAGTAATATCAAAATAACTGACCAGTATGCATATCGACTTCATTTCCAAGTACAGCCATATTCCATGCCACTTTGGTGCCAACACAAACTTCCAGTCCTTCGAGATTTCCATAAAACAAGCCGTTGATTCCGTGAAGCAAATTGCTCTCCTTAAACGCATCATCGTCTTTCTTTACTGAGCTTGGATTTCCTGTTTTATTTTGTATATTTTCATCAATATGCCAACTCTTGTTTTCATCAAATACATTAAGAAGCATGAACATCTCCTTTGAGACGTCCTTGCGTTTGTTTGATCCATCCAGTGCTCCTTTCTTGCATGTCAGCAGGATCCCCACGAGGCCTGTATTGATGTCACTACTTGGGTGGTAGTGAGAATGATAAACCCAAGGGATACAAGGCTCATCTCCATCCCTAGGCACCTCATCTTTCCTTATTACCCATTCATATTCATGAATTTTCCCAGGTTGAACAGCATCATCGCTCTTCATAGCTCCACTTGTATTGTCCAAATACTTTGCTCCTTCTGATGATTTCTTGTAGAATACGCCATGTGGATGCATTGTGTAAGGCCTAGTTCCCATATTCTGTAGTAACGAAAGCAAGTGTTATGATAAATAACACGAGCTATGAAGCTCAAGCTGAACGTTGCAGTTCCAAAATTAAGTAAAGCCTTGGATATCATGCTGTACATATTATTTCCAATACAAAAAAAGGCATTCCAAAGTTGAACATTTTAGAGTAGCCTAAGCTAAATTGATAATAATTATCCCAATATATATTATAAATATATATATATATATATATATATATATATATATACATATATATATATATATATATATATATATATATATATATATATATATATATATATATATATATATATATATATATAAACATAAACATATACAGATATATATTTATATAAACATAAACATATATATATATATATATATATATATATATATATATATATATATAATATATATACATACATATAAGTGTTTATACACTTTAAAACAGAAGGATAATCCAGAATATTTATTTACATATATATCTATTCAGTAGGCAATGGATGACAGAAAGTCCATACTACTCGCAAGTGGGCTATCACAATTGGAAATTTCTACCCAGGCGAGAATTCGAACCCCAGTGGAATTGCCAGAGAATCACTGACTATCCTACTCCGCAACAGAGGTAGCCTATTAGTTTTTGACCCTAATTAAGCAGCCTCTTCTCAAAATGTTCTACGTGCGAATAACAGACGTCATGTTAAGTAACCTACCAACTTCAATCCTTATGGCCACACCGGAGGGTTTACTTGGAAGTGGAAAGCCTCACCTTAAAATAGATTGTGATTACATCATTCAGTTCTCCTCTGATTACAGGTCCAAGAATTCCAAGGTCTTTCCTGTGTTTCTTTAGTGTTGTGAATGTTTTGTCTGTGTATTCTCGGTAGATTGTCTTTTTGTATATTCGACCAATTCGATTTGGTCCCTTCTTTGTAAATACTGAAGAGTCCCTAATGAAATAAAATTGGTTCTATACTAACTTTCAAGGTTTTACGTAAGACCTCTAGCTGTTGTAGTGATTGATGATGATGATGATGATGATGATGATGATGGTGATGATGATGATGATCGTGATGATGATGCTCGTGATGATGATGATCGTGATGATGATGATCGTGATGATGGTGGTGTTGGTGGTGGTTTGCATCGCAGAGATTTAAAAGTTGGGCAGTTGTTGATGACCTGTGGCAAACTGTCCAACCTGGCTCCTTCAATGAAAAGCAGGCTCAATGGCTCACTGTACAGCTCTGCCTAGTAACTGTTGGGGTAACAGAGTGAATTGAGTGTAGCCCACACAATCATTTTTAAACAAATGAAAGATGAAAACTGATCCCAGGGTCAGTCCTAGGCCTCCGTGGGCGTTGGGGGCAAAATGGGAAGCAAGACAATGTGATGATGATGATGATGATGATGATGATGATGATGATGATGATGATGATGATGATGATGATGATGATGATGATTATGATGATGATAATGATGATTACGATGATGATGAAACTGTTGGGTTAATAGAGTGGATTGGGAGTGGCCAATTCAATCACCTCTCAAAAACAATTAGCAAGCACTTCGCTGACAAACAGGGTCATTCCCAGGCCCCATCAGGGGCGCAAGGGAGAGGGGGAAGTAGTTGACTAAGCTGATGGTTTGGAGTGGTAACTATTATAATGGTCATAATGATAAGGTGATAATGTCGAAATTAAAGAACATCGATATTGCTACTTTTGCAGAGTTTAGGCTAGTGCATGATGACGATACAAGCATGCACGTGATACTTCCATTAATTGATGCACGCTTTGGTGCCAGAAACAAACATGTGCTTCAATGATTATTTTCTACATTAGAATGCCATTAGTCCACAATATTTAAATTACAGCCTAGGTAAATTTATGAGCACATCATGCGTGATATTTGGTTTCTTCTATGGTTTATTCATTCAAATCAATACCGCTTTATATCCTCATCTTCAGAATTCTTACGCTAGGAAAAATTCTGGAGATGAGGATATAAACCGATATTAATTTGACAAGGGGGATCTAGGCACAACGATGCCCATATTTTGGCTGTGGCAAAGCTACAGCCACGCCCATATTTTTAAAGATGGAGAAATGATACTTTAGTTTAAAAGATGTGTCAATAACCATATAGCAGTGCACAATTGATCATAACACTGGAAGCAAGGCCTATAAACTCTGAAAAGCTAAGCCAATGCAAGAACTCTAGGGGGGTTGAGCCCCCCAAAATGTGCAAAAATTTTAACAAGGGGGGGCTCCGCCACCCTGAGCCCCCTAGAAATCACCCCTGCCTAGCGTATGACAGCGAGTTTACAAGTAGCTCATCGGAGTACTAGATTCAATCTTTCCAACTCCCACCCATAAAATTCAGCCCTCAATTATTTGGTACTCTAGAGTAATAAATAATGCTTTTCAATTATTTTTAGTTTTAATAGCATCTATGCATAAAGAACTGAAATTTCACATAAAATATATTTGAATTTAAAATTGACATCAAATACAAGGAGAAAGGAAACAAGCATGTGCTCTGATGATTATATTCTATATTAGAATGCCATCAGTACACAATATTCAATAGCATATGTTGCGCGTGAATTGGGAATACTTTTTAATTAGACCTTTGTATTGCGGCAGTGTTTATTGTCCAGCATTCGTTATTACGATTTGTATATGCTTTATTGGTTTTGTCTATGTGTCGTTTACTTGATTCTTTTTGCAAGTATTTTTTGTACGCTTTCTCTCTGGGGAGCGTGTTCGTAACTTTGGAGCTTTTTTGCTTTCAAAGTTGCTTTTCTTGTTTCCGTGACAGCTTTGTTTTCAGTCTTTTTTTGAGTAGCCTTAGAAGTACACAGAATTGTATGTAATTTGGAATTAAGTTGGAAATATCAAGCAATATTGAAGTTATTGTGTGTTCTTTTTGGACTTCGCATGTGCTTGGAATCATCACAGTCTGGATTCTGTAGCCTCATGGCTACTGCAAATAATCATCATATATTAATACAACCGTAGCTGAAAACTTCTTCCAACCTTCTGTAGCAGAAAACAGAAAATGAAGTCGGGGGAGGGTAACAGGCAAACTTACCCTGCAAAAATGATTATGCAGTTTGCGTTCTGGACACAGATGTGAATCGTTACGTCATTATTCTAATGTAGAGTGAACTGGAATTGGTAAGGGTGTGGTCAACAATCGTTGTGAGGGCTTTCTATACGCACGTAGAACTTTAATTAATGTACGATTCAGCACGCATTCATTCATTGCGAGAATTTATTTGCTGATATTTATTGGAATTCTTGTTTTTTGTTTTCGTACCATATGATTTACGTAAGTAAGTATTCATGTCCGTATGCTACGGAATTGAGTAGCTTGCGGTTCTTTTGCGCAATCGGTTAGAGGGAATGTCCAGGCATCGGGCTTCGTTTAAAAGCACTATCGCTTTCCTGCTTTTTATGTTTATTCGCTCATTGCTTGTATGTAAAGGATAGATTATATACGCATGCATTCTGAAAATCTCGTTTGTTGCGTCTTGGACGGTAGCCGAATGGGTGTATTATGAAATAGAGTGTTATGAAACGAAATTACAAGCAAAAAGTTGTGTTTTGAGTTGAGTCATTCTTCGGTTCAACTTTACCTCCTCGAACTAGCTGAGTGCGGGTTATTTCTCAACAATCGTTTCACCACAAGAGACCCTCTCCCCTTCTTAATATGACGACAATACTGGTCTACAATCATAATTGCATACCATAAATCCTAAAGTTTCATAATCATCATTAGTTTCTTAGCTCTTTCCTTATAGCTTTAAAAGTTTCTTGAATTTTAGGCTGTCTAGTACTAGGTTGCTTATAAAGTAGTTTCTTATAAAAACAGTAGTCGTTTGGAGTGCTAAAAGTCATATTTCTCAATAGACGACTATATCACAGAATAAAATATCATTCACGACAGCCACGAGAGACTAAAACAAGCACAAAGAACGCAAGTGTGGAAAGTTAATGGGGAAAATCTTCTGCATTTGCTAAATTGCTTGCTCCCACTTTTCCTTGCCATTTTCAATTAAGATGTTTTAGCCCTACAAAAGAGGCGCTATTCCCCTGTGCGTCAACTGCCCTCAAGTGAAAATTCCTTAAAGGACACCCTGTGTAAAAGCTACTTTGGTGGGGTAAGGTACCCCCTGATGAAGCAACGTGATGATGAAATTTGCATCAACAATTACGGCCGCTGCAAAGCAAATACCACTGTTTTATGTTGACTTGCTGACTGAAGAGGAAGTTGAATGCGGAAGGAAATTGCAACACTTACTAGAGTCTCGTGCCCCCAAATAGTGCACTAGCTCCTTTTGTTTCTAAATATGAACTCATAATCATAATTTGCTAGATCTCCCCGTCACTCCGAAGTTATCTCAGTGTCACACGCATCCTTGTGTGCTTGTAGCGCCAGACTGAAACTTCATGCAAAAATGAAGTATGGCCTTTATATGCATGTATCCATTGAGCAGTGCATGGGAAAAGTTGATCTGTGCTTCAATAAGCACCAAAAATCAATCAGAATGCTTGATTCTCAGTTTACAAAGAATTTCCACGTGCGCAACAAGTGTTGTAAAACTGGGATATAACTGAAGAAACGTTATCCTCTTGGATGCCAAAACCTGATTCTCTTTTTCTTCGAACACAACATTCTTCGCTAATCTTTGACAACTAGTGGGAAACATTTCTGAATAAAGCTATGAGACGTATAATGTTCTACGATATATTCATAATACTTTTATTGACACATATTCTTGTGACAAAATAGGAAGGATCAACTTACTCTTCGTTATCGAGTACAGCTCCATTCTTTGCATCTCTGCCTGAAGGGGCATAATCCCATTCAACATCTATAGCTGCTATGTAGTACACACGCTTTTTGCATTCAATTTGTTGCAAGAACACGTTCAGTACCATGAGTCCGGCGAGCAACTTCAAGTTCATTTTGAAACCAGGCGTCTTTGCAGGTAGTGAAATATAACCTCACTATCCTTTGACACGAACAAGATTAAACACCATGGACTGACAGAATCCCTACAAAAGAATGCTCCTTCACAGTAACAATTATCTATGATTACAATGTGTAAAAAAATTTAACTTACATTTGTTCCTGGGTCCAAAATGTGTTTTCCTTACTTGTCAAAGCTCCTCCATGTCGTAGCGAAACTTTACCAGAAACGAGCACCAGCTAAAGGAAAACTGGCAGTGGTGGAAATTGAGCATTTTTCCGGTGGGGGGGGGGGCAAGACACTTAATGAACCGACAATATATTTTGCGCTTTACACCAGAAGCATGACGTCATATACTATCTTGGGTAGGCTTAGAGTATGCATGCCTGTTTTGAAGCGATCACATTTTTCACAGTATTTGCACCTCTTTAATTCAATTCCAACTAATTGTCCACAGGGGCGGGTCAGGGGCATGTAAAGCAAAAATCGAACTGGTGTGGACAAGGGAAGGTAGAGGTTGAAAGCTGGCAAAACTGAGCGGGTATTCTTTATGGATGACCCCTATTTAAAAACAACGGTATCCTTATGAGTGGCGCGTACCCCCGGATTCAGAGCTTGCTGGTAAACAGGGACATCAAAGCTGTGTGACCTTGGGGAATTGAGCATCCCCCTACTTTTTGCATAGAAGAGTACATTGTACTTTTTACACTCTTTTGAAGAATAAAGTAGCATAAAAGGGTATGTTATATTTTTTTTATTCCGGAAGCTCTGAAGCGATGCTATAGCCAATGCAGATAGAAAGAGTTCCAAGCTTTTCCTCAACTATGGTGAGCCCGTTAGACAAGCCCCCCCAACCTTTAAGCTGTGTTAACAGTATTATACACTTTTATTGTAATTGCATTAATCTTAAAGTAAAAAATATCCAAGCAGTGACCAAAATGCATACAAAGTGCCAAGAAGTGACAAATGTACCTGCACTTTGGTACAGAATAGTAGAGGAGCCACCGTGTAAAACAACTCGAGTTGCAGATCGTACGAAGGTAAAGGCAGCACTAAATAACCAACAGCAACTTAATGTTTACAAATGAAACATGGCATCAGTCTCATAGAACGGTAAATTGCAAATATCCCACTGCAACTATCAATGTATAATAATGGAAACTTCACGAATACTTTAGCTTCGATTGTAACAAGATTTCTACTTCAATGACACCAACTCACGCGACTACATTTCACGGCAACTCGAACACGACTGACTCAACAAACAGGTACAGATACTATCACATAAACAACACACTCACAATAGAAATTACCTTAAATATGAAGGTGATGACAACAACGATGGTGATTAAAGAACATGAACTGAGGATGACTTCAAAGAACAGGAATCAACAAAAATGAATGACACACTACACAGCATTACGTAATTAGGAAACAAAAGACAAAACTAGTGCTCTAACAAACGATAGCAAATTTTTGAAAATGTCACCACCCATTTCCATTTATCAAGCCCCCCTCCCAACTAAGCAACTTTGAAGAAAGCCCAACCCACCATTATACTAACCTAAAGATTTCAAAATTTAAAAAGGATAAATAAATAAACTACATTGGCTTTTTCAACGCAAATCCATATTATCAAGTAAGGAAATCAAAACAAGCTGTATTCTTTATACTTAAAGAATGCTAACATATACCGACATAAAATTTGTTCATTGCAATTAGAAAAAACTGTTATACAGGCCATTTGTAGGGTGCGATGAGGGTGGCGGATTTCTATTTCAACGAGATCAAGCTCTCCAATGCTGCAAGTTTTTTATAAGAAACGTAGCAAATACCTAGAGCTAACAGTTGCTTAACTTTTGGCCACATGTTAGTTCTAAAAGATTCTTAATGTTACGAACTAAATCGCAATGAAAACGTTAACAAAACGTGAATTTAACAAACTATTAGCAATAACGACAAGCAAAATGCGTCAGTACGAGGTAAATTCCACCGCAATGTCATACATGTTTTTATAAGAAACCATCATCCTGCCTGTGCCTCAATTTTCTTAACTTTTTCCGAAATTGAGCCTGAGATTTTCTTAAATTTTTCTTAACTTTTACTGAAATAAACTCGCTAAAATGGGCGAAATATCGAGTTTAGGCCAATAAAAATACTTAATCTTCCAAATTTTAGCCCCGTGATTTTCTTAAGATTTTCTTAAGATTTTGTCAACTTGAGCCTCTTTTCTTATAGGCCTTTTTATAAAAAAGTATAATAATTGTGAAATGCTTGGGTCCCCCTACCGTCAATTAAACATTGACTCCCTGCCTATTAACATCCCCCAATTTATGGTTTTTAGCAAGAATTCTAAACCCCTCTCCTAATTATACTCGTTACTATTCAATACCAAAGAGCAGCAGTGAAAATCAACACAAAATTAACATAATATTAGAACTTTATCGAAATGCATCCAAAAAGAGACCAATCATTTGAGGTTGCCCTAACTATAAGCCACCCTCGAATATCAGCTGCAGGAAAACGTGCCAAAATAATAATATGAATAAATATATAAGGCAATTTATGAAGAGCGAAATTAGATTAGGAGACACAGATAAAAATAAGTTGCTCAAAATGCAATAGACCATTCATTTACTGTTGATATGAATCACATTAATCACACACATCAGTTCTCAATCAATCCAGATCAAGTAAAATCAGTCTCGACTATCTATTTAAAATCAAGTGCAGTCATGGCTATGTTTTTAAATCAGATGAAAACTAAAGAGTTCTATTAACTGAATCAGATGTTAACAAATCATTTCATCTGTATTCTATAGTATCAGAAAAATCTATAAGAAAAATCTATAAGAAAGCAGCTGAAGTTTTCAGCCAACGTGATGCTGGCAGTGACTTGAGCAAGATCTGGCACAATGTGTCTCCATATACTCGCGAAATCGCCGGTCAGGAGCCTTGCAGTAGTCGAGTGCTTTCAAATACGGGCAACTGAACAATTTGTCTTTTAATCTTTCGCAAAGAGTCGGATCAGCTTTGTGAGAAGTTCCTGGAACAACAAAGCAATCTAATAACTACCTAAAGATGAAAAGATATACAGTATATTAAAAAAACTTTAACTTGACAAATTATATCCTTCTTTTCTTTAAATGCCCCCTCTCTCTGAACATCCCTCTCTCAATCAAAACACCTTTTCTCCACGAATATCCCCTTTTCTCTTAATACCTTCCCCTAAATAAATATTAATCTATGAACATCCCCGTTCTCTACCAACATCCCTTTCTCTGTTAATATCCACCTTCTATACAGTGGCGTAGCGCCAGGGTATACAAGATAATCACTGAATACCCTACAATTTTCAGGGAAAATAAAAGACCGCAATGTAAAATGGTCAGTGAAATAGCAAATGTAGTTGCCTTTCAGCCTTATCGCTTTTCTTAACTTCAATATAGTGAGCGCTGACGCTGCGAGGCCTTAAGAGAGAAGGAAGAACTTCATATTAAACTTAAATCTGTCACGAATACGCAGTGCATACCCTGGAAGGTGTCCAACGAAATAAAAAGCATCATGTTAATCAATGATTTCCTCATTAATCTGCGAAAACAATGGGATTGGAGGCATAGTTTCTTCCAGCGTCCGGCCTCGGTTAGTGATTGAACAACAGTCAACAGTAGTAGTCTCACTTCCAAGTTGATAAAAGCGATCATGTCTGCTATCGAAAAGGATGTGAAAGTATATATGGAAGAATTAAAAGAGAGCTCCGTAGTTATTCATTTTTCAGTAAACAGCAAATAATTCCACTTGTGTGTCATTATTCTGGTGATAGCAATTGTGAAGACCATTGAAAGGTACGTTATTCATTAGCCTAAGGTGCCTTAGGCCAGTTTATTCATCGTATGAATCTCTCGCCTTGGTTAGAATGGACACTATAATGTATATTTTTGTTTAAGTGGTAAATGATAATAGATTTCAAACAGCTCCCTCGATTTCTCAAATTCATTAGTGTGTATTGTTCATTTCATATTTTTGACAAAGTCATTTTCTACTACTACCGCTGTTATCCGATAAAACATCCTGCAATACAGGATGTTTGTTAAACAACCTGTTTTGCCATATTTATGCCCAGGCTCAAGGAGCCACACCAAGCCACACCCAAGAAACTTCTAGAAACTTATGATAGAATACCCAGTCGAAGATGTCACGTTACGCCACTGCTTCTCTATGACTATCCCCATTATCTTTCAGCATGTTCCTTGTCTACAAATATTCATTAACAACCCTCTTCTTTATAATTTCCCCCGTCTCCATGAATATCCGCTATCATTATGAAAGTTGTCCTTCTCTAACAATATCTCCCTTTTCTAGGAATTTCCCATACTCTATAAATTTCCCCGTACTCTATGAATATCTAACATTTCTTGGAATTTCCCCCATCTCAAAAATATCCTCTTTCCATATTTATGAGCCTTTTGCTTCAATATCCCCATTCTGAGCTTCCATATTTCCAGCATTCTTTTATTTGACATAGAAGCAATTCACTTACTTTCTTCATAGACAGTGTACCTCGTTTCCATGCCACCCTCTAAATGATCATGCACATGACAGTGGAGAAGCCAAGTTCCTTTATGCTTTGGGATCATCTCAACAGTTTGAAAGACGCCTGGGAAGACATTGTAAACATTGTCCCGATGCTTTGAATTGGTTCGCTGTTAATAAAATCAGATCAAAAATAAATATGCTTTGAACAAGCCCTACCTTTAAACATGCCTCGACCCTAGAGCAGGGTTTTTAAGTTAGCCCCCATGTTACATAAAGCTACGAAAAACAGAATTGCTTACTTACACATTGTGTTTCTTGAAGAACCAATTTTACCAGCACTTGAAGGTTACCTACTAAATTAACGTTCAGATAAAATCATTAATGGATACGGTCTTACTACGGTAACGTCCACACTAATGCGTTTTCGTATGAAAACGCATACAATTGGATGCGTTTTTGCACTTTAGATGCATCTAGATACATTTACATTCATCTAAATGTATGAGTTTTCAAACGAAAATGCATTAGTATGGAAGCTACATAAGATTGCACATTCTGTACTTACATGGATGAAGTCATTTGCATGAAAATGCACCGTATGTATATCAACCTCGTTCCCAAATCCAATCAAATACCATGCAACTTTGTCTCCAACTTTCATTCGGAGGTAGTCTCCTTCGTTAGGTCCATTTCCGAATATGTACCCGTTAATTACATGCATTTTATTACTTTCTTTAAAATCTTCATCTTCTGTACTCACACTTTTAGGGTTTAATGTGTATCTTGCTATATTTTCCTTCAAATACCAGCTTTCATTTTCATCAAGAACCGTAAACAACAAAGCAAATTCTTTGTTAACGTCAATCCTCTTCCCTTGTCTGTTTAGTGTTCCCTACACAAAGTACCAAGAACTATATAAGAAACTGTAACAATAAGATGCCTCAAGTATCAAGAACCTATATTCAAAAGATACCTTGACTTTTACGCTAAGACAGTGGCTCTTATCTTTGTTGGAGGTACTGAGCACCACAAATTCCATACACACATTCAATGGCCATTTTTAGTCGTAAAAACAAAATAGGCTTTTTTTCTTCATATTCAAAAACACAGGTATATAACTATATACTGCATTAGTACACAAACTGGCCAAGCAGAGTGTGACGTGGCGAATCATACAAGTGAGGCTAACCGAACCGTCAAGCACTTCAAACTTATTCACCAAGGCAAGGCCAGGGATATGTCGATGGGGTCATGAGGGAGCACTTCGTCCCAACAATATTCTCAACAATGTAAGAAATTTTGTCAAAATTCGGCTATGACAAATGGTCAAAGTAGTTCCTGTGACCATCTTTTTGCTAGTAACAATAGTTGGTCCAATGATCAAAACGCCCCCTCCCCCCAATGGAAAGTGCTTTGGCACATCTCTGGCCCAGGTTACGATCCACTGCGCTAAGCGGATGGCTAGGCATTCAGAAAACTTTATTTCAACTCATTTCCATCCTTTTTAGTATCAATGGTTTTATGTTTTGTGTCAGATAATCCATAGCAATGTCAAGCAATATATAACTCTTTCCCCAATTGCATTTACCCTTACCTTTCTACAGGCAATTAGTGGTCCAATAAGGCCAGTATTTGTGTCCTTAATTGTATCTACAGCCGAATAATAAGACCATGTAATGCAGGGACTATCATTCGGCCCAGGTGCAGATTCCTTTGGTACAAACCATTTGAATCTACGTGTTTCTCCAGGGACTACGCCAGCAGTTGTTGGAACTCTGGTCTTGTCCACATAAACGGCTCCTTCATTAAGTTTGCTATAACGCGAAACATCACCACCAATTAGCTTAGCTACTTTCATAGAAAACAGCTAAATTACACCAAATAACAGAGCTGGGCTAATTTGAATATTTATGAATGCTTTCTAATAAAGTATAGGTATTTCTGACTATAAACTTGAGTACGAAATATGAGCTTTAAAGCTAAGAAATATCTAAAATCTCTACTCAGTTGGATGAAAAAACTATCATTCTGGTCTGAGCCTTCTACCTGATTTTTCATATTTCTTTAATGGTTTTAAAGTATTGATTGTTTTCATCATAAATAACTTCATTGGCCAATGATTTCAAAGAATCATTATTGTATATAAACAGAAAAACTCTTGCTAGATTAAAATTGACTTGTGTATTGACGGTACAATGATGCACTGACAGATAAATATGCAATTCCATTACTTCTTCTTCTTAGAATTAATAGAATGACTCTAAATATATAGATATTATTTGTTAAAATCAAAAACGTACTCATAGCTCAATCCATGTGGGTGTATAGAGTAGTTTCTGCTTGCCATATTTTTCAGTACAACAACAACTTCATCGCCTTCTTCAGCTCGAATTATGGGGCCTAACACACCCAAGTGCTTGTCTTCCACGCTTCTCTTTTTCAGTTGAACAAAACTCCCATCTGTAAACTCTCGGTAAACAGCTTTCTTGTATATTTTACCAATCCGGTTAGCTCCTCTTTTAGTGAAAACTTTTGAACTAGAATGAGAAATAACAAAATTATGATCTATAACAATCAAAGTAAACCACAAAATTCTTATCATATTTTTACTGATATTTTTTGCCTTAATGATGAAATTTCATGATCTCAGAACATACAATATTACTTAGAACAAGGAAGAGGTTTCTGCTACATTTGCCTCAGATATTACGTAGAGCCATGCAGGGGCAGATCCAGAGCTGAAATCGCTATTGTAAACTTTATGCTCTTGTGGCTCAGTGCAAGACTTGACAATAAACTAGACTTCCGTTGGATATATAATAACATCGAATCAACCCCAATATTTACAATAATTACATAAATCTTGTTCTATTTTGAAACTCTTAACTTAAACTCTTAACATTACACTAATGGCTGTGTACTCTTAATCTCAACTCGTAACTCTTAACTATAAACTGTGAACTGTGATATGTGAATTGTGAATTATAAAGCGAATGCTAAGCTAGATATATGATGAATTGCGGAGGAGTGCTACACGTAACAAAGTTTCCAACACTCGCGTTCTTATGGACGGAAATAAATAACTTTAGGTCAAATGTTAAAAGGTAGACATTGTTCGCTTCTTATAACGCTATTTATGTGATAACGTAAATACACAACTTGTCTTTCGAGAGTTGGGGGCAGAAGTGAATCCAGAGCTGGATTTTGGGGGTCTTAACTGTATTATTCATGCAAAGTGTTTCTTAACACTATCCTTTGCTATAAGAAATAATTCCGTTTATCATGTCATATATCATTATGTAAATTTAGTTGCCAACAACTAATTCAGAACAACTTTCAAACAAAGTAAAATCAAAGATTAAACTATAATACCCATGAAAGAAAAACACTTATTTGCAAATTAAACAATGACATGCTTTGCCATCTCACTTTGTTATGAACTTTTTTACTTTTGTTAAGGTACTAGCTCTCTTCCTTTCATCCGTTAAAGTATTCCATAGGAGACCACCTCTAAATGAGGGAGAGCTTAGTCCATATTTAAAACTCTCTCTCTTTTATCCCTTGGAACGGTCATGGCCCCCTGCCTCCTATAATCACCCCTTGAGCCATGAAAAATCCCAAAATCGCTATTTCTGGTCACTACTTAATCGCCAGAGCTATTGCACATGGAAAAGTAGCAGCTTTCAATATTCACACAGTAAAAGGCCGCGCATAAAAACCTATGATTTGGAAATGAGACCATGGTTGTGTTCTTATGTGATGAGGCAGTTCCAGTAATCAGGGTTCTAGTCCTTAATACGGGCTCAAATACAAACGCTAGTTGATCGTATAGCATTCAAGTGCTATGGCAATAAACTCTACTACTTAAAGTTTTGTGCATTAAAAACACATGTATAAACCTACCCAGCTCAATTATTTATGTTTATTATTGGAGGACAATGAAAGAGAATGATTTGCAAAAAGACTGGGCTTATTTTCCAGTGAACAAAAGAATGAGCCATTTTATAAGAACCTAGTTGAAATGTCAGGCTGGAAAGGTTCTAATTATTTGAAGTTAAAATATGCAAATTTAGGTTACAGGTTTTGGAAATGTCAGGGTTCTTATGTGTGGGTTCTAACTATATCTTAACTAGGAACTCACCCATCTTTCTCATCCAACTTCTCTCCAGTCAGCAAATTCTTATCACTGTCTGCATAATTCCATTCAGTTTCAATGATTCCAATAAAAAATGTTCTTATCACACCAGTAACTGTCATTGTTTTGACTCTATTCGATTCACAAGCCTTCACATCGTATAATGCTTTCATTCCAGCCATATAGTGGTCATTCACTTTACATTCAAGCGCCCATCTTCCAATATTCTTTGCTACCATTGTAAAACTTGCACTCATGCCTAAACAAGTGTTTTTCATTAAGCGTACTACTCACTAAACCCTTATAAAGAATGAGAAAATCAGACCCTAAAAGAAGAACTTCTACAAAAGCAGACTTTGATGATGCAAGTACAAATAAAATTGATTTTGAAATGGAAGTGAAGAATTACATTATTTTATGAGGTATGCTAAACAATGGTATTACTTTGTGAGGTATGCTTAACAATGACATTGCTTTATAAGGACCTTAATCAATGGCATTACTTTATTAGGAATATTAAACAATGGCATTATTTGATATGATATGTTAAACAATGGCATTACTTTATAAGGAATGTTAAACAATGGCATTGCTTTATAAGGACCTTAATCAATGACATGACTTTATTAGGAATATTAAACAATGGTGTTATTTGCTATGGTATGTTAAACAATGGCATTACTTTATAAGGAATGTTAAACAATGGCATTGCTTTATAAGGACCTTAATCAATGACATGACTTTATTAGGAATATTAAACAATGGTGTTATTTGCTATGGTATGTTAAACAATGGCATTACTTTATAAGGAATGGTAAACAATGACATTGCCTTAGAAGATATTTTAAACAATGGCAGTACTTGATATGGTATGCTAAGCAATGACATTAATGTATAATTTATTTCAACAATGGCATTGCTTTAGAATGCATTTGAAGCTATAGAATTACTTTACAAGGTATGTAAAACAATAGCGTTACTTTATGAGGATTGCTAAGTATTCAACCTGGAAATAATGTCAAAGCATCTTTGTGATTGCCATTTATTTCAAATTCGTTTCCATGGAAATACATTGCATGAATATCCGTCTCAGTTCCAATCACAAGTGAGTGCCACAACATTTTGTCACCCTGACAGAAATCCAGTCCTGCCAGATGCCCATACATCCCTCCATTTATCTGGTGCATTTTGTTACTCTCCACAAAATCTTCATCTTCTACAAAACAAAATATATAAACATACTTTCGCTACAAAGCGTAAATCACAATTGAATCGAAATTTTTTCGTAGTTTTATCGTAACATTGTCGCAGCTATTGCGCTCTGTACTCTATCTTCTTTCTGATCTTTTACAACTAATATGACATCATACACAAATCCGCAAAGAGAATATTGGTTGTATAGCAGTGATGAATATTACCTTTATCGATGCTGTTGCATCGTGAAGCGTAGCAATATTTCCTCATACTTTCATCCAAATACCACGACTTGTTTTCATCCATAACCCCCATTAGAACAAATCTCTCAGCGTCGTATCCTTTTGGAATGCCATTTTGCTGCAATGATCCTTTTTTGCAAGTCACCAATGGACCGACCAAACCTGGCGGAAAAGTTGTATCAAAAAAAAATTGAATTTTAGCATTTGAAGGCATTCTACATTTTTATAGGAATTATTATAGCTTTTATTGATATCCTCACGACTTTCAACAATGTGAACGTTCAACTGTAATTTACGTTATTCTTTGGATATAAAAATCTCTCAAACAATAATATAACGATACCTTATCGAGGAAAAACGCTAGTATGCTACAATATGGTCTATTAAGCTCGCTCGTCAACATTCTATGCTTTTTCTCAAAAACTCAAGGAACCTGCTCGAGAAATGCATTTGGTGAAAAATAACACCTGTACGTATATATAACCTATTACTTACTAGTGGGAATTCAACGTTAACTGTAGACACATGTCAAAAAAGGACGATCGGTGCAGAAAATACTGAATGCCAGAAAGAAGTTTACTTCAAAAGAAGATACTCAAATGATACACGAAGACACTCAGTACAAGCGCGCAAAAAACTCAGCACAAATGCGCAAAACACTCAGGACAAATTGGTCCCTTAAGTTATATTTAAAAAACAACTTCTTAGTACATGAAAGTGAAATTTAGATACGTCTTTGCAAATGAAGTGTTTTTCCGTTAGCCTCGATTCTCACTTCTAAGATGAGAGGAACTAAAGGGTCTATATTTTTTCATTTTCCCAATTAAACAGAGAGTTACCGTTCTACGTGCTTTGCAGTTTACCTGAGTACATGTCTTTAACCGGATCAACTGTAGATGAATACATCCTTGCTACACATGGAGGATCTTGGTCTGCTGGTGACATATCTTCTGCTACGAACCATTCATAGGTGAACTGGGAACTAGGATAAACTGCGTCATCGTATTTCTTCGATGATTTAGTCTTGTCATTGTACATATACCCTTCATTTGATTTATCATATGATACTCCTCTTGGGTGAATCGAAAAGGCCCGACTCGCCTAAGCAATGAGAAAAGGCTACCATTTTAAAAAAGCATCAAACTTTTATTACTTAGAGCTTCGAAGGAAGTGACATCATAAACAAAATAACGAAATTAACGCGTGTAGACTATGATTGTGTATTCCAAGCTTTTTCTTGCTGTTCCCCATTGGCTACAATACAATGAAAGCGATTTCTCCATACTCTTTGACACCAAATGGTGGGGGTATGATTAAAAGGGGTTAGTATTTGCTAAAAGTGCATAATCTGGGGGCTATTGATAGTTAGGGGGGTTTGCATTCAATAGACAGTATGGGAACCAAAGCATTTCAAAACTACGGCAATTAGTTGTTAACATTGTATAAGTAAAAGGTAAATAGTTGTTCTGATCTCCATAGTTGTTACTGTTGACTTGCGTACACAAAGTCGATGTGTTTTAGAGCTAGTTCATACGACGAGTCATGGAGGACCCGAACCTATTACAACATTGGTTCGGCAATGTCACGGCCGCTGGGGATGAGCCAGTGTTGAACTAATGAACTGCGTAAATGTGGCTCGAGCCAATGTGTTACTGTGGTTTCATACGCTGAACCGAAGATTAACTTAACTACTCAAATTCTTAAATGCTAGGTTCGGGTTATCGATGGCTGATCGTATGAACTAGCTCTTACTTACTCATCCCTTTTAAAACTTTGATATCTTTAGGTTATTAAATGGAGAGTTGGATTTTTTCATAAGTGTTTAGTTGAGGGGAGCGTTTAATAAATGGGAGTGGTTGGTGAATTTTTCAATAATCTGCAATCGAAAGCCCCTACTATTCGATGCCAAAAAGCAACTTAACTGAACTGAAGCGATGTATGTATGGATCAATATTAACTGGCATCATTAGATGTTAATTTATCATCCAAAATGGAGATATTCACTATTTCTGTGATCGATGATTATAGCTCCCAATTTCCCCCTTAAAAGATTAAACTTCTCCATATGAAGAAATTCCCTCAGTTTAGGATGCACTGGCAAATGACAACATGAAATAAAGAAGGATAACATAACATATTATAAGATAACACTGAGTAGTATTAGATCATAACATTTATACAATATATACTATATATATATATACATATATATATGTACATATATATATATATCTATTTATTTATTCATATATATATATATTTATATATACATTCTACAATTTGCGCCTAGAATGGAGAAATCCTGGGTAGTCACTATCTAATGAGTTCAAATATATTTAGATATGTATCTATATATATATATATATATATATATATATACATTTATACATATTACATAACGATGTATATATATATTTATATATATATATATTACATAACGATAACAGAACAAAAAATTGCATAACAATATATTATATTACATAACATAGCATAACTAGCTGAAAAAGGAAGATCAAGCAAACAAAGACAGCACGTTAATGGATAACAACAAGTGATAAAAAATTGAGGCTAGAAAGGACTGTCTAAAAACAAAATATAGTCCAGCGAGGTCTTACCATGTTTCGAAACACTACTCTTATGCGGTCACCGACTTCACCTTTGATGATTGGTCCCATAAATCCAAGATGTTGTTCGCTTAAACTTCTCGTCTTTCTTTTCGTGAATGATGAATCAGTATACTCAACATACATTGCTTTGATGTATGTTCCACCAATTCTGTTGGAACTTCTTTGGAAGAACGTACCTGAGCTGCAATTGATAACATTATTCAGATGACCATTCATTTGAGATATAATGACGTTACTAAATGTTGACATCATTAAAATGAGGATCTTGTGACAGTGTCTCTATCAACATCTGCAAATTGCAGTCCAGTCATGTAAACAGAAATATAACAGTTAACGAATGAGCTTGTGAAGAGATGCATGACTTAAATAAATTAAAGAATTAACGAATAAATGTACGAGTGAATGAATAAATGTGTTAAAAAGAACAAGTAAGGCAGAGTAAATAATTTGAAAATCATGCAGCAAGAGAAACAAAAATGAGTAGCATTGGAAGGGTTGGTTTTGAGACAATGTTGATAATTTTGATTGAGTTCAAAATGAAAAGAACGTAAAATGTTACCTATCTGACTTACCTCTCTCCTTTAGCTAAACTCCCACCATCATATTTGTTCTCATCTGTTTGTGCATAAGCCCAGGGTTCCTCAATGGCTGCAATATAGTATTCCCTGAGTTTACCAGAAAGCTTTGGGCGCTTTGCATCTCCACTAAACTTGCATTTGTTGACGTTGTAAAAGCTAAACATTCCCCCAGAAAGATGGTCTGCTACTTGGCATGAAAAAAGCCAACGGCCAACATTTTTAGCGTGCATAATTGCTGAGGTAGTCGTGGCAGGGAATAGTGATGCTACATCTGTTTTATGATGATCGATTTCAACGACGTTTCCCGTAAATGTAGCTAAAAATCAATAAGATGCGAATGAAGTACAACAGCCAGAATCAAAATGAAAAATAAGGAGGAAGACTTTAGGGAAAATAACAGGGAAGTAATTAAAAGTAATAACAGGAGCACTAATGTTGAAGGCAATTTTTGAGAACCATCATCATCAGCATTATCATCATCATCATCATCAACATCATCATCATCATTATCATCATCATTATCATCATCATCACTATTATCATCATCATCATCATCATCAACATCATCATCAACATCATCATCATCATCATCATCATCATCAATTTATTAATAGTTGAATATTTACTATTTAGCTAAGAAAAGCTAATTGAAAACAACTAATTCTAAAGCTAAAGAGAAAAAGAACTAAGAACGATATAACCACAAACAATTGTTAAATACAAACTAATCTAAAAAGTCTAAATCCTTAATAAAAACTTTGCACAATCTGCAGTTGCAGCAACTTCCATCCCACCGCTTTATTCTCCTTGTAAATTCTTGCAAAATCTCACTGTCCTTCAGACAAATGGGCATTGAGGACCAAAAGAAGTAGCCTCTAAAGTAAATATCTTCTGCGCCATACACTGTTGTTCTTCTTTTCGGCAGTTGCAAATAATTTGAATTTCGCTGGGTATAATAGTAGCAATATTTTTCTGCAAAAGGTATCCTTCATAAAAGCTGGATAGAGATTGTTCTTCGTCTTGAATACTTCTATCATAAGCAGCTACAAATTGCATTGATGAATAGCCAGAGATTTATTTAACTAAATGTAAGAGAAAGTAAGGAGTAATAAAAGGTTAAAGGAGAAATGGCATAGGTAAATTAATGAAGGGAACATAACTTTACCTGTATGCATATCTACTTCATTTCCAAGAGCCCCAAGATACCATGCAACCTTTTCACCATAGCACACGTTAAGACCATCTAAATTCCCAAAAAATCTGCCATTTACTACGTGCATTAGGTTGCTCTCTGCAAAGGCCTCATCTTCTTTGTTGATTGTTGAAGGATCAATCCCGTTGAGTCTCAAGTTTTCATCCAAATACCAACTTTTGTTTTCATCAAAAACATTCTGGAGCAAGAACATTTCCTTGTCGACATCGACACGCGCAAAGCCATCCCCACTGAACGTTCCCTTCTTGCAAATTAACATAAGGCCTAAGGTTAAATGGTAGCAAATAGTAAGTTAGATTGAGCCGTTCATCATTCGTTGCATTGTAGAGTTGCATTGCACTAAGCTGTTGAGTTGCATAGTGATAACTTACTTCATTGTATTGTACAACAATCCCAAGAGCTCTGCATGCAAGCAACACAGATAAACAGAGAGTACATATTGTGATACTTTGTAACAACTATCTTAATTCATTAAATTGTACAAAACACGATCTTATTTATTAAAATTGATCAAAAAAGCTTACAATATGTCAAACACACAACTTTAACATTAGTGGAATGGCTGCTTTTTTAAGATTCTACAATTATACGATAATCTATTGCTATAAGATCATCAAACTAAACGTTTGTTAATATTAGAGATAAACGCGAGCAGCATGCTACGAAAAAAGTTTTCAGCAACAGAAATGGTCATACCAACAAGTCCAGTATTGATATCACGAGGTACCACTACGTGCGAATGATATACTGTGGGAACGCATGATTGATCTCCTTTGGCAGGCCCATTCTCCGGATTGATTTTCCATTTGTAAACATGGGTTTGTCCTGGCATAACGACATCATCTCTCTTGAAGCTCTTGCTAGTGAAATCATTGTAAATTGCTCCTTCTGAGTTCTTTTCGTAGCTCACGCCATGAGGGTGCAAAGAAAACGGCCTTTTCGCCATGTTCTAAAGTTACGTATATCAAAATAATTTGTGACCATAGCAACTTCATATCCCTGAAGAGTTATGATACTTACATTGTATACCAAATGAATCAATTCCTTCTATGTTAGATATTACATTTACAGTTCTTCACCATCACCATATTGCAACAATTACATGAGAGAAAGGCTTTGATTCATGCATTGAAACCTTACTAAATGCCCATATTGACAGACGTTCAGGGCACCCAATACTTGATGTAAATGCTGAATTAGCAAGTACTTTCTTTTCGTAAATTCAAAGCAAACGGTTCAGAAATATACTTAAGACAGAAGGATATTTCAAAATTCCTACCTTAAACGTGACCTTGAAGACATCGCCAACTTCTCCTTTGAATACAGGTCCAAGAATCCCTAGATCTTTTCTGTGTGGCTTTTGCTTTGTAAATGAACCATCAGTGAACTCACGATAAATTGTCTTCTTGTAGACCCTACCAATTCGATCTTTTGCTTTTTTCGTAAATACAACTGCGTCTCTAGAAAAAAGAGCAAGTTTAGCGGGTAAACAGAATAAATCGTGACTGCTTTAAACGAAATATAAAAGTAGCATTTAGGTACTGAATGTTACGACAATCGTTTGTTGCAAAAGTGAGCTGTCTTAGAAAAGAGATGGATATTACTAAATTGAAGTTTATGAATTACACACTTCATTATCAGAACAAAGTCTATAAAGTATTGAAGCTCAGAATCGCTGAAATTTAAGAGTAATTCATGACTAATACGAGATTTAAGCTTTATCTTCATCAAGACTAAGAATTTTTGTGTGTATTTGAGTTACAGTACTTTTTGTAGATTAGCTTTTTCACTGTTGATACAATATTTGTTATTCAGTTCCGCTTTTATTTTAATCTATGATGAAGTAAGATATCAACAAAGAGTTGCATGTATTCAATTGATTTCCAGGTGAAACTACACGTATAAGACTTACGAAAAAATCTAAGAGTGATCTAAGGCCCAAAAGCAAAAAATTAATAATAGTGAATCTCAGCTAAAAATTAGATATTCTTTTAAAAATTGTGTGGCACTGGTGAGTAAAAGGGAATCTTCCAAATTTTGTCGGATATACTGCACCTATCTCCTAGCTCACAGTAAAACGATTCCAATTTATATACTCAATTACGAATTTGCAGTTGAACCAGTAGAGCCAAAACAGATTATTTGGATAATTTTTGAGCCGAGCAATAAACTACACTAAAACCAAGAAAGCGACAGACATACTCGTCTTCATCAAGTTTTACTCCAGTCTTCAAATTGGTACCACTTGGAGCATAGTCCCACATGACATCAACTGTGCCAATGAAATATTCTATTGTCCTTGCATCTGAAGACTGCAGACAAGAAATGATTACAGCTTGAAGGAAGCAGATAGCAAGCAGAGCAGCCATGTTGTCTACCTTCTTCAGTCCTCCTTTGTAATTGATTATATGTCGCAAAGGCTGAGATAAATAACAGACCAGGGCATCTCCCTACCACAAAATGTCAAATGCTTTGTCCCTTCTAATAAAGAAATGACATCCCCAAATTTATAGACGTTGTTGTTACCAAGAAGCCGGTTTGTGAAGCAACCTGGTGTAAAACACCCAAAAAAAATATGAAACTTTTAGGCCTACAAGGAAAGAGCTAAGAAACTTTAGATAAATTAAACGCTGAGATCGTCACCTGGTTCAACGTAGAAATGAAACAACAACGATACGGCATGACGTTGCTTTAGCATTTAACTCACATTGACGTATTCTTTATGTTATGGTGCTGATAGTTTGTGACTTCCATCTTTTGATTACATTTTCACTGATGTTTTGTTCATTATATTAAGAAGCTTTTAAAAAAAGGTTAGTTCTGGTATGTGGCCCAAAATTGAGAATCTTTACTACTAGACTTTAAGCGACGCTTCCTATGCAATACTTGTGTACAGTTGTCCATAAATCTCTGAAACAGAAGAAAGAATGCCAGCATTATGCTTTTTTGAACAGGTTCATGGATGAAGATAATAGTATAATTTCTATGCGGTAGAAAGGTCACTTCTGAATGAAGGAACGGAAGATTATTTACATTCAAAGCACTTGTTCAACAAAAATCTTCCGGGATTGGATTTCATTTGTTGCGATGTCAAACAAGTTCAAAAAAATCATGTGAGAGCCTGTGTCGTTGCTAAATCTGTACTATGATGTCCTAATGTATCTGTCCATTGTATCAATACTTTAACAATAACACTTAGGCCTATCATAAATACGTTGAATAAATACTGTTGCATGTATTTGCATAAATTAATGCCAGACAAAAAAACCAATATAATGGAAGGGGTAGAGTTAGGCATTTTTGCACAGGGTTGCTGACTATTTGAAGGCTAGCATGCCCTAAAATGGGGGGGCTTAAGCTCCCCAGCACTCCGCAAATAATGCATTAGATCAGGGACGTGTGGAGACATTTCCTGTGGGGGTCACTTTGAACATTCGCCCAACTACTGTTGCTAACCAAAATCTGTGACGGAAAATACTGCGGACAACTCTCTTGCAACACAGCCAACTTCTGACCAACTTTCCTGCAATTTCGAGCATGTTGGGGGACATGAGGTCCCCCCCACACTCACCATGAACGCTTATCATTGCATTAGATTAATTTAAAGGCATGAATGTAAAAAAATTAAGTCATTATGTTAAATGTCTTTAAGTTTTCGAACTTGCTGTTTGATGGCTCAGTGGTAATTATGCAACACTCGGCTTACAAAATTACGTAATTTACAGCCGACGAGAATAAAGGCAGATGTACCATTCATATATGCAAAAATTTTGATGAAATCACTAGCAAGCTGATTGCAGAAACAATATGGCGAACTTCTATCGATTAAAACTATCTAAAAATTTGTGCATTATCACCATAAGGAACACATGTAAAACTTCTCACGATCAGAATTCAAAGCTGCTGTAAATATACTGTACATTCACTTTTAGAGAGAGTTAATAATTCATAGAGCTTTAAGTACATAAGGATTGGTAGGCATATGGGCTACACGATTTGGTAGCAAAATGAAGCTGATCATTCTAACCTTCGCTCTTTCTAGTTTGGCCTGTAATTCAAATGCAAAGACCCAAACATGTTACGTAGCCGTACCCGATGTTTTCTGGGACTATGCTTCAAGTTGACTGAATTAAAGGACATTGAAACTGCTATGCGAAGCCTGTCTCAATTTGAATTATTCAACTTGTCTTCTTTATGTGACAGACACGCAAGAAGCGGAGAGCCGGAAAGCAGCAGGGAAGGCTGCAGACTCCACTCTTTTGCTAGTGTTTATGACATCGGATGTCATACAATAGACAACCTATTCTATCTAAGATAAATGCATTTTGATATTCAAAAAGGGGTTTTCTTGCAATCTATGGGCGTCATTAGCCAAATAATAAGGGATCCTTTCTTTGATCCCCACTTCCACGCCCAATGCAAGTGTTCAACTATTCTCCAGCTCCCTCTCTTAATAGCATACCCCAGAGTCCCTGTGTAAGGACTCTGAGAGCAATACTCTTATTCTGAAATGCCCTCTCGTCATACAATAATACTTGAAAATTCATCTGTATCTCATGAATCTCACCAGTCACATATATCAGTCCCCAATAAGCTCCAATCAAGGAAAATTGTCGCCCTTTTACTAATGAGAATCTGATACAGCTATGATTGAAATTATAAAGTCTTGAAAATAATCTGAAAAGATTAAGTCCTAATAACTGAATTAGGTGATCAGCTTTAACGATTGAATACTTTCAATAATTTTATAAATGGATAATTTAAGAACTATGCCATTACTATAGAACAAAAATTGTAATAAGTCACTAAAATTGTCAGCCAAGGTGATAGCGTCAACTAGCACTGACTTCCACACGATCTTGCACAGTATTTCTGCATTATTCCGCGAATTCGCGGGCCAGGCGACCAGCAGAAATTCATATCTTTCCAAGTTGTACAACTGCGTAATCGATCGACACAAGTAGGCTGTCTGCGGTCACACCAACCACATGACTGTCGGCAACCTTCTCTCACCCATCCAAGGTAACATCTGTCCTTTAAATCTTCACAAGACGTCAAATCGTCCCTGCAAGACGTTTCTAGAACAGCAAAAACATTCAGTGAGTAACCAAGAGACAGGTTTTTTAATATGTAGTTCCACACAAAATTTACAGTTCTAAAAAGGTGGTGCAGTTCTAATGAAAAACGTTCCAGTTCAACAGTTTCTGATTTAGTGGCTCGAGGGTATAAGAAAATGAACAGCATTAAAAATGGTAGATATAGGTATGAACTGATTGGTGAAACGCAAATAGAAATAGAAATGTTAGAGGTAGTAGCATTTATCTATCCCTTTCATTAACAGCAGGCAGATCAATCCTATCTGCAAACAGAATTGATTTGTTCAACACAGTATTGCTGGATTTTATGAGCGGTTCTAAATTCTATAATGACCAACAGCACTTCAAAGGAACTCAGTTTAACCGTGTCCACACTACACAAACTACTCTAGGTTTGCCCCAGGTTAGTTTAGCCCTTCTTCGGAGATGGGTCCGACCTAGGTTCGCCCCAGGTTAGTTGTGAAAAATGTAATGTGGACACAAACCTAGGGTCAACCTAGGTTAGTTTTACATTCAAGGCATGCGCAATGGCGACTTCAGTTATTTGATCGTTACTTTTGAGTGCTTTTCTGAGTGTAAATGGTGCTTGCGTATGTATAATTATTGATTTACATCAGCAGCGACATAATGACTTTCTTACTTCTTTTCAAAAGCTCAATTCCTCTATATTCTTTCAACTACAGTAACGCAGGCTTTGCTATCATTGCGATTTTTAGAAAACTAATTGAACTACAAATGTTAGTACGGTACACGTTGTTCTCCATTATATTTGATTCAAATTTGTAACGAGGATTCAGAATAACGTGCCTCCTGTACATACGTAGATTCTCTTCACCTAGGTTCGCCCCAAGTTTCTGTCCACATTGTGAATTAGATAACTTCAGTGTGGACATAACCTGGGTTCGCTCCATATTAAACTAATCTGGGGCGAACCTAGATTAGTTTGTGTAGTGTGGACACGGCATTTGACAGTCCATAACAGAAAACTCCAATTGGGGAAAAGATGAATGAATTCTTATGGCAAAAAATTTTTTATTCAGCTAGAAAACAGAAGTAACGGAGTCTTCGGAAGCTATACAAAAATGACAAAAATGCTCTTTTATGATATTGAAAATGAATTAAGATGCGAGGACAACATATATTACAAGGCATTATGACATATCAGTGAATAATACTAAAACTCAGATAAACTATAACAGGCTATTTTGTTCCAAAAATAGAAGAGTATAAAGTGCTGTGAACACGTTTTCATTTGCATTATTAATTGTGTTGAATTAAGGTTCTATATTTTGATCAAAATGTGCACAAAAGTTGGAGGTAGCTTAAAGGAGCCCAGTGAAGTATGACTGAGGCATGTACAACTAAAATAACTAGACAAATTGTTGTCTCTGTCTAGCAAACTCTCAGATATAATGGAGTATTTCCTGGTCCTTTTCAGAGTTCGTTACATGGGGATTCTACGGCAGCTGTAAAGCGTGCTGGTATGAGCTTGGCACAGGGAGCGGTGGTGATTTCTAAAAGCTTTAACAAAGGGGGCTCTAGGTGCAACCACACCCATATTTTGGGTGTGTCCTAGCTGCAGGCACGCCCATATTTGTAAAGACGCAGACATGATACTTTAGTTTAGAACTAATAAAGTATAACAAACAATTAGAAATGTCTCAATTACCATATAGCAGTGAATGATTGATCAAAGCAATATATGTACATATATGAAGAATTACCAGACACGAATCAAAATAAATCACTCAAAAGAACTTGCACATTCGCTGTTGCTATGAATTACAACAATCACACAAATCACTTCTAAATCAACTCCAATCAAGTATAATCAGTCTCTCCCGACTACGCAAAATAAAGTAGAGCTATGGCTGAAATTTGAAAATCAGCTGAAAACTAAATCATTGTTGACAGAATGAGTCAATGACAAATAGCTTGATCAGTGAAAGTGTGTATCAAGAAAATTCATAAGAAAAGCAATTGAAACTATCAGCCGATGCAATGCTGCTTGCTAGCAATGCTTTGAACAGGATTGGGCACAATATTCTAGCATATATCTGCGAAATCGAGGGTCAGGCGCCTCACAGTAACCACCGTTTTTGACAGCTGGGCAACTGAACAAAAAGTCCTTTAATTCTGCACAAATTTTCGAATCAGCTTTGCGGGACGTTTCTAGAATAATAAAAAATCTCATGAATATCCCAGGAAGCACAGATAGGCAACATACCAAAACTGCATAGCTTGGAAGTCCATAGCATCAATTTCAAGTCGGGGAGGGGAAGGAACCCTATCTATGAAAAGCCATCTTTTCTATGCATACCCTTCTTCCCTATGAGTCCAACCCATCTCTGTGAATATCCCTTTCCCATCAAGTTTACCTTTCTCTCTATTGATGTACCTTTTTCCTAAGAATATCCCATTCTGAGCCTCCTTACTAATGGGTGTTGTCAGTGCTCTATTAAATGACAAGCGATTGACAACGTAGTACAAAGTGTTTACTTACTTTCTTCATAGACAGTGTACCTCGTTTCCATGCCACCCTCTAAATGATCATGCACGTGACAGTGCAGGAGCCAAGTTCCTTTATGCTTAGGGATCATCTCAACAGTTTGAAACACGCCTGGGAAGACATTGTAAACATTGTCCCGATGTTTTGAATTGGTTCGCTGTTAATTAAATCAGATCAAAATTATACTTGTCTTGATTTAGATACCCCTTCTACTTTCAAAAAACGAATTAGAGATTGGAACGGTGATAGATGCAAGTGTAGGCTCTGCAGAACGTATATCCCAAGAGTAGGGCTTTTAATATAATAACTCACTATATTTTAATTTTCAATTATTACCCTGGTACATATATTTGTCTTTTCTTTTAACTTTAAGTTTGGATTTCTTGTAAGTATTGTAGAGTAGCTTTAAACTAACTGTAGCTTAGCCAACCTACGTTAAGTAAGGTGATGATGATGATGATGATGATGATGATGATGATGATGATGATGATGATGATGATGATGATGATGATGATGATGATGATGATGATGATGATGATGATGATGATGATGATGATGATGGTGATGATGATGATGATGATAATGATGATGATATTGATGATGATGATAATGATGGTGATGATGATTTACAACTCCCTTGAACAAGCCCTCCACTTAACAATGCTCCCACCAAAAAAAATTAAGTTTAAAGCTCCGTGTCACTTTAGTTCTTTGAGACTAATAAAAATGTATAGAGCTACGAAAAAAAAGCAGTGACAACTTACAGAAAAATTGTGCGTACCAAAAACGAATTTCATTAGTGCTTGAAGATTGTCCTACTTTGTCAATGTTCGTTACAAGTTATGTAAAGCAATCTCACTAAGATTACAAATTCTGTACTTACATGGATGAAGTCATTCGCATGAAAATGCACCGTATGTATATCAACCTCGTTCCCAAATCCAATCAAATACCAAGCAACTTTGTCTCCAACTTTCATTCGGAGGTAATCTCCTTCATTAGGTCCATTTCCAAATATGTACCCGTTAATTACATGCATTTTATTGCTTTCTTTAAAATCTTCATCTTCTGTGCTCACACTTTTAGGGTTTAATGTGTACCTTGCTATATTTTCCTTCAAATACCAGCTTTCATTTTCATCAAGAACCGTAAACAACAAAGCAAATTCTTTGTTAACGTCAATCCTCTTCCCTTGTCTGTTTAGTGTTCCCTACACAAAGTACCAAGAACTATATAAGAAACTGTAAAAAAGATGTCTCAAATACCAGGAACTATATAAGAAACTACATTCAAAAGATACCTTGACTTTTACGCTAAGAGGACGGGTAGGTCTGCCAAAAATGCCATTCTAGCCAAGGGCGAAACTTAAGGGGTACACGTATTTTTTATAAGAAAAAGGTTTATAAGAAAATGAAGCTCAAATGGTAAAAATATCAAGAAAATCATAAAGAAAATCACGAGGAAAATCATTTAGTGGCGTTATTGGCCAAAAATTGGTTTTTGTGTCGTTAGTGCATTCAAAATGTTAAAGATCTAATTCAAATTGAAGTATACAATATCAATAACGAAAGTCTGAACCATTTTAGCCAGTTTATTTTAATAAAGTAATGAATAATTTAAGAAAATCTCAGGCTCATTGCGGGAAAAGTTAAGAAAATTGAGGCTCAGGAAAAATTACGGTTTTCTTATAAAAGAGCGTGTATGGGAATTGAATCATACCCGAGTATTGAAAACTTGCCAATTCGCAGAGCAAAAATGGCAGTACTTTTGCCGAGCTACGTATGGTCACAGATGAAATTTTCACAGGGCAAGCCTATGATATTCTCCCCAAAATATATTAAAGTGGCGTTCCTGATTCTAGCTCATTTTCACATTTTATCATTAATGGTTAGAAAGTAGTACTCAGCTGCTCAAAAAGTTAAGAAATTTCAGTATTGGATTTTTAAGACTTTAAGGAAAGCTTTTTAGTGTCTGTGTACTTGAAATTCGATTTACCTGTGTACAAAATGTCATGTATTTAATGCTGGCTACCTTATATCAGCTTAACTTCTGTTATTTGGTAAGATTTATCATCATTTCAAGTGTACATGGATCTTTCTTACTTTCCACTAATGTGCACTGCATCATGCACAAAACAGTAGAACTCAAAACTTTTTGCTAATAAAGTTTTAAGATATTTTTGATACTGGAATTGTGAAAAAGTTAAAGTCTCAGTACTGGGCCAAAATATTTCTTAACAAAAAAGCGTGTTTTGGCAAATACGAATGAAGGAATAACGATTTATTAATAATGGTTTTATATTTGATGCCAAGCAAACCGTAGCAATTTCAAGTATTGTTAAAGCATTCAAGCATTTCTCTCATTGCATTTGTCCTTACTTTTCTGTGACCTTCTTTTTGTTAGTAACAATAGTTGGTCCAATGATCAAAACGCCCTCCCCCTAAATGGAAAGTGCTTTGGCACATCTCTGGCCCAGGTTAAGAACCACTGCGCTAAAGGGATGGATGGGCATTCAGAAAACATTATTTCAACTCATTTTCATCCTTTAGTATCAATGGTTTTATATTTAGTGCTAGATAATCCATAGCAATGTCAAGCAATTTATAACCCTTTCCCCTATTGCATTTATCCTTACCTTTCTACAGGCAATTAGTGGTCCAATAAGGCCAGTATTTGTGTCCTTAACTGCATCTACAGCCGAATAATAAGACCATGTAATGCAGGGACTATCATTTGTACCAGGTGCAGATTCCTTTGGTACAAACCATTTGAATCTACGTGTTTCTCCAGGGATTACGCCAGCAGGTGTTTGCAATCTAGTCTTGTCCACATAAACTGCTCCTTCATTATGCTTGCTATAACGTAAAAGAACAAGATTGATTTTCCCATTTCCAAGGAAAATATCTAAAAGGCAGGCCCGTAGACAACTGAATTGGATTGGGGGAGAGCGCAGGTGTAAAAGTGAAGTTAAAAGCGGAGGTATTTGAGAGCACAGGTGTAAAAGTGAAGTTAAAAGCCGGAGGTATTTGTATGTTATACATCTGTGCCAATCGGAAACAACTATATGCCAAAATAACCTATTTCCGTAGGTAGTCTATTGTAAACTGAGGGCCTGGGAAACATTTTTCGAGGCAAGGCCCTCCAGAACATCGGAAAACGCCCCTTTACAGAATGTAATGTAACATTTATGCTAAGATAGAGAAACTGGCTCCTCTACCTAGTTTCAACGAAATTTGAAGATTTGAAACGAACAAGGAAAAAACTGAACCAATTTGTTCTTTTTGTACCAACGTGCATGTACACCGACGATAGAAGCAAATATATCTCATACCAGTATATCGAAGAAAAAGCATTTCTTACCCCCAGATATTTCTGGGATGGGCTGCATTGAGTGCACTCAGAAGGATAATGCCTTATTCCCTAAAAGGTTGGCCAGCTACAGAAACAAAACTTCTTATGTTCCTGTCAAGACTGAAAAAATGCTTTGAACTTTGTCGCACAACATATTTCCGATACTCACATGCAGCACATCTGAATTTTCATGCTCCTAGATTCTAGATTGAGTAGAAGTCAACTGAAAACTGATTAAAAAGTAACGCTTAGAGTACTGCTATACACAACCTCGGAGGGTTATAGGGGGCAATGCCTCCCTCTTCCCTTCAGTGTCTACGGGCCTGCTAAAAGGATAGTAAATTTGTAGGGCAGGAAAGGTTTGAGTGAAACAAAAGCAAGCACTGGCTGAAATATAACGGGAAAGATAAGAATCTTAAAGCCATGAGGCGTTTTTAAGCTCAATGCAGCTGCATGATAGGTGGGATCTTTATGGTTTACAAACTTTTTCATCTCAAATGTCTGGTTCACATGTTTTCGTCAAATTTTAGCTTAAATTCTATGCTGACAGTAAACAGCATAGCTTTACAATGCTAATAGTTTCTCTCCTTAGGTTTGACAGAAAGACGACAAATGCAAAAGAAAACATACTCATAGCTTAATCCATGTGGGTGTATAGAGTAGTTTCTGCTTGCCATATTTTTCAGTACAACAACAACTTCATCACCCTCTTCAGCTCGAATTGTGGGGCCTAGCACACCCAAGTGCTTGTCTTCCTCGCTTCTCTTTTTCAGTTGAACAAAACTCCCATCTGTAAACTCTCGGTAAACAGCTTTCTTGTATATTTTACCAATCCGGTTAGCTCCTCTTTTAGTGAAAACTTTTGAACTAGTATAAGAAATAAGAAAATTATGATCTATAACAATCAAAATGTACTTATCAATATTGTATTTAGCTGTTACTGACTAAAAGCATATTTTATCTAATTATGGAGTCTAATTAATACATTTACCAATTAGATTGCTAAGAACCAAAAACGTTGGCTGTAATGACTTTTAAGTGTAGAGGCACATTAAATGCTTACTTGTCAAGTTGCTTTAAAGCTATTTGATAATTTTCGAACAAAAAATTGCAGGAATCTACAAAATTCATATTCCAGAAAGCTCATGCCTAAATTTGCTCCGATTGACGCTGTTAAGCATTCATTTTTTTATTGCGTAATTCAAAAATGTAACAGTCTACCAGAATATGCAGTAAATCAAAGAAATTCAGATGCATTTTTTGACTTTTGTAGGACGAATTTCTCAGAGAATTAATATTTATGCTTTAGTGTATAAATTGGTATCAAAAAGTTTGTTGTTAAATGTTTATGAATTATGATGATGCTGATGATGAGGATGGTGATGATGATTATTATTATTCTGATGATGATGATGATTATACTGATGAGGATGATGATGATGCTGATGATTATGCTGATGATGATGAAAGTATTTCAGCTAGTTAGGAGATGTAATGTAATGTAATGTAATCAATTATTTATACACGAACAAACATAGCCCTTCAGCAACTAAAATATTACATATTCATATAAAAAATTTAAATAATACATTAAGAAAGAAAAAATTAACAGGCATAATACTAATATTGCTGTTCTTCAAGGGGGTCGTGTTTTCAATCATTATTTTTGATCAGCCAATAGATGTGCTTTCAATTTCTTTTTGAAGCATTTGAGAGTTGAGGCCTCTCGTATATCAGCAGGCATATCATTCCACAATTTTAAAGCCGAGTATTTAAAGCCATGTTTTGCTCTTTCCGTATTTAGTCTTGGGATTTGAAGATCATGGCAATTCCTTGTTTCATATTTTGAATGGACTGATCTTAACTCAAATTTATCCCAAAGACTTTCAGGGCTTAACTTATTTATAATCTTATACGTCATAACTAGTCGATCAAACGAGATTAGATTACTGATGTTCAGCCAATCACAGGACCAGTTATCTTTTACTCTAACAGTTTTAATTATGTTGCATTACATTTATTGTTGCATTACATTTATTGGGATTTTAATACCAACAACACAGGAATCAGTAGTCATTTGTTATGTATTTCGAAAGCCAACAAAATATTTGGAATATTTATTTTATGATATTCAGTTTAGCTCGTATTTTGCAGGTCCACATCAGCTCTTCTGACCTGCTTTAGCCTGACCTGCATTATCAAACACGTGTGTGTATGTATCAAAATAAAACCCAAACAATTTTCACACTTCTACCGATAAGTTTTTCATCAACGATGTAATTTTATGACTAATTTCATTACATACGATTTAAATTATAGCATGGAAAAGGTATCTTATATACATGCCTCAGATTTTATGTAGAGCGATGAAAAGTCCCATTCTTATTCACTACGCAATTGCTAGCATTATTGCTTGTGAAAACAAGAATCCTTCAATCAAAAAATTTCAACTAGGAACTCACTTAACACTCTCATCCAACGTTTCTCCTGTAAGTATATTCTTATCACTGTCTGCATAATTCCATTCAGTTTCAATGATTCCAATAAAAAATGTTCTTATCGCACCAGTAACTGTCATAGTTTTGACTCTATTCGATTCACAAGCCTTCACATCGTATAATGCTTTCATTCCAGCCATATAGTGGTCATTCACTTTACATTCAAGCGCCCATCTTCCAATATTCTTTGCTATCATTGTAAAACTTGTACTCATACCTGAATAAAAAAAAGTTTTTCATTAAGCGATATTTCTGTAATATTCAATAAACCCTTATTACAGTTAAGAAAATCAGGCCCTGAAATGAATGAGACTATATAAAAAATACATTGATGATGTAAAGACAGATAAATTAATTTTGAAAGGGAAGAAAAGAATGGTAATTCTTTTTTATGTGAAAAATATAACCTGGAAACAAATTCAAAGTGTCCTTATGATTCCCATCTATTTCAAATTCATTTCCATGGAAATACATTGCATGAATATCTGTCTCAGATCCAATCAAAAGTGAGTGCCACAAAATTTTGTCACCCTGACAGAAATCTAGTCCTGACAGATGCCCATACATACGTCCATTTATCTGGTGCATTTTGTTACTCTCCACAAAATCTGCATCTTCTAAAAATACAAATCAAGACATTATTTAACTACAAATTCTCATCACTGGTAAAATTTTGTTTAATTGCTTTATCGTATTTCATATCGTAGTTTTGTCGTAGATTCTTCGTAGCTTAATTGTAGCATTGTCGTATTTACCATTTTTTGTATTCTGCGTAAAATCCTTAAGCAATCAATAGCACTCATAAACAAACCAGCAAAGAGATTAATGGGTGCCGAGAAGTGAAGAAATGTTACCCTTATCGATATTATTACATCGTGAAATGTAGCAATATTTTTCCATGTTTGTGTCTAAATACCATGACTTGTTTTCATCCATAACCCCCATTAGAACAAATCTCTCTGCATCGTATCCTTTTGGAATGCCATTTCGCTGCAATGATCCTTTTTTACAAGTCACCAATGGACCAACCAAACCTGGTAGAGAGATTTTAGCACAAATAAGTGAATTTCAAAACTTCATTCCAGCAATTCTACACATTTGAAGGAATTCTAATTACTGCAACTGAACTCCTCATAAATTATCCCACAAAACATAAAATTCAGACATTACTTTTCGACAAAGTAACACTCCAATTGCTATTTGCAT
>OLMO02000262.1:2027171-2049184 GCA_900291935.2 Cassiopea xamachana | reverse complement strand
CCAAAGTAATGAGCCGTGGTAGAACCAGAAATTTTGGTACGAGGGGGTGACTATTTTGATGAAAGGATCTGGCTTGCAGGAACTACGACTGCAACCATGACTCCAAGAAAGAGTTCGTAGTTCCCGATTGGGGCTAGCATTTTCCGATGAGGGGGTGACAACGTCCTAGCTCTGCTCTGGCAACAACCCTGAGAGTGTACTTGATTACACGATGCAATACAGCACATGTTTTCTTATAAGAAGACCGTCATTTTGCCTGAGCCTCGATTTTCTTAACTTCTTCCAAAAATTGAGCCTTAGATTTTCCTAAATTTGTCTTAACTTTACTGAAAGGAACTGACTAGCATGGTTTTCACTTGAATCCCATCTTTAACATTTTGAATGCAATAATGACGAAATATTGATCTTTGGCCAATAAAAATGATACATTTTTGAAATTGAGCCTCGTGATTTTTCTTATGATTTCCTTAAGATTTTGACCATTTGAGCCTCATTTTCTTATAAACTTTTTTCTTATAAAAGAGTAGATTAAAGAAATAAACCTGAAAACAGTTATTCTATACTTTGTTACAAGAAATTAAAGCAATACACAATAAAAAACCCAATTTTGTTTTTATTAACGTTAAGTTATTTCGCGTTAGGTTTTGTACCGCACTAATTATTAAAGCGTGATTTTGAACACTTCGTCAAAGGAATTTCCCTAGGTTTTGCCTTTAATGACGACATGATAAGAAGCATAACGGATATGACAAATTGTCTACTTTATGCATGTATAGAATTTCTTAAGAACCAAAATCATATATACAATATGATTCGTTGGAAAGCTGTTTGTTTTCCTTTCTGATACATAGAGGAATCCACGAGGCAAACTTAGTATAACACACTTCCATCCGCGTTAATTAATGTTCATGAAACGCTGCTTTCTTAGCCAATTCGCATTAATTTCGTCCGCGTTAATGTTGTTCGTGCTATCTGATACATCGCTGCAATTTCGTGTAAAAGTATGACCAAATGTTTTCGCATTCATTGCTCGATGGCTGAATAGTAATTATGCAACATTTGGTTCAACAATATTTCGCAACTCTTGTAAACATATGTTGAAAATGAAGGCAGATGTGTCTCTGAAATTCGCAAAATTTTTGAGAAAATCACTTTCAAGCAAACTGCAGAAACACCATGGCGAACTTCGATCGATTAAAACTATCTAAAACTTTGTGCATTATCACCACGACGAACACATGTAACACTTCTCACGATCAGAATTGAAAGTTGCTATAAATATATTGTATATTCGCTTTTAGAGAGTTAATAATTCATAGAGCTTTAGGTACATTAGGATTGGTAGGCATATGAACTATACGAATTGGTTGCAAAATGAAGCTGATCATTCTAACCTTCGCTCTTTTTGGTTTGGCCTGTTATTCAAGTGCAAAGACGCGAACATATTACGTTGCCGTACTTGAAGTCTTCTGGGACTATGCTCCAAGCGGATTCAATCAAAAGACATTGAAACCGCTAAACGAAGATCCGTATGTCTTTTAGTTATTTGATTTTTCTGTATCATGTGATATTGTATAAGATTTTAAAAGTAATATCTTCGTTGTTCCTTATATTGACTTACCCTCTTTTTGTTGTGCACCCTGAAAAAGTCCCCTAGACAAGCACGTAGATCCCTTGCAGTAATTTCCTTTGAGAGTGCTGCACTAGCTGGCAGCCATAAACAGCCTAACTTGCCTAACAAAGAAGTTAGAAATAGATCTCAGTAATATTGATGCTCAGACTGGCTGTTCTTAATTTTATCACATTTCTGAGGCTGACTTGTTTTCATATTGTTGATAAATTAGTAGGGTGTAGGCAATTTAGAAATTAGGCAATGTGATTGAGAGCATTGGATGTTTTGATGGATTGAGAGCCCATTAGCCAAATATTACATCTGAGATGGTCTCTCTGGCATATGAGCGTTTTTTATTAAAAGAAGTTTATAAAAAATTATAATTAGACAATGTTAGAATAGTACCTAGTTTTGCAAGGGGCAACGCTTTTGCGAAAATGAAGGAAGAGAATAGACAAGGGTGCCAATTCTTCTCAGACCAACATGAAAAGGGCATTTCTTGTCGACATGTTAGTGGAAAGCTTATGCATCTTTGCCCAACAATACATTTAACGACAGTGCTTCAGGCGCAGCCTTTTCCTAATTTATTTTTAATTCCCCATCAAATTTTAGGCTCGTTTTCTTTTAAACTGTTCTCACAAAAGAAGAGTGTACTTAGTCTACTTTGCAAGAATGTTCTCAAGATTTAGTTCGTCGGAAAAATACTGTAATGCTATGTAAAACGTCAATTCAGGACACCATGTAATCCCGGAAAATGTATGCTGTAGGGAAATGTCCGTTCCTTGCCAGTTCTTTATATTGTTTAAATTACAGACTACTCAAATAAGAAAGAGGCTTCCATTTTCAATACCTGAATTTAATAATCTGTACGCTATTAATCACCAAAATCAACTACTACTATCTACATATGGCATACTCTTTTATATTAAAAACTGCAAAAATCACATGATTAGAAATGGTAGGATAAGTGGCACGATGTTGGGATGGTTCAAATGTGGCATGATAAATGGTACTATAAGTGGCATGGTATTCATGTGGCGCAATGCTAGGGGTATTCCCTAACGCTAGGGGTATCCCCCAACATATGTTTCCTTATGAATGAAGAGAAATTTAAAAAAGATTTGATCAAAGGAAGTTGATTGCAATGCGAAGCGCATTTAGTCACTAGGCTGACATCAATTTACTTGTAAGATAGCAGATCTCACGGCACTCTTGGTTGCAAAGCATATTAGAAAGCATAGGGGTGTAAATAAAGGGGCTTTAGGGGTTGCGAACATCCCAGCATTTAGGAAATTGATAGCATCTGCTGGCAAATTGAAAATATATGATAGTAAATGCACGTTGCTGCGGATGAACTCGAGGGAAGTCCTCCTTTTCGGCAAACTGGAGTTGCGCATCTCCAAATTCCCCTTGGCTTTACCCCTGAGAAAGCATGTCTTTAATTAATCAAAATTTTGCTTATGAAATATTAGGAGAATATTTTATTTTTGTAAGCTTGCTATTCCAAAATTGGGTGGATTGCAGCTTAACCTGGAAGTCTTTGAATATAATCATATCATTGTAAACACCCCCTTTCTGCCAAAAATGGCTTGGTTTTTATAAATACCTAACTCGGGCGTAGCCATTTAGTGGCTAGTATGATCTGATTCATGAGCTAGGGTTTTTTCAAACCGGAAAGAATTGATGTAAATCAAAGTCAATAACACCGTACACCTAAGCATCAAACTGTAAATCAAGCAGAACAAAATAATGCTTGTAAAAAGGAGATAAATTAAGGTCAGAAAAAGTATTTTGAATGAACAAGTGCGTAAATATAAATTTCTTGGTTCTTAATGTTGTCACCAACATTTTTTTCTTCTAAAATTTTTCAAAGAAGGGTGGTACTGTTCAATTGGGAGGAAAATGTGGCTTTCCTTTAAGAAAATTGCGTCATAGTAAATCAAGTCAACACTAAAAGCTGCAATTACTTCACTGATTTTGTCAAATACGAAACATATGCCCATCATCAAATCCATTATTTATCATCAAATCCGACTCAATGCAAATAGAACTCTACTATTAAGAAGATCAAAATCGTGTATCCTCAGGTGAAACTAAAAGCAACAACACAAATTTACAGGATTACTTCAACATCAATACTCACCGACATTGCATCGCAGAAACCTCTCAGTATTAATCAAAGAAAGCCTCCTTCAATCGACTGACAGCAGCTACTCTAACGATGCTTTCAGCTGACCATTAGAAATTCGACATCATGGCAAATTCTCATGCTAAATTCCCTACTCTTTCCTGAATGCTAGTACCTTTTTATTTAGAGCTGTTCTAGGAATTTTTACGCAACCTGAAATACTATCAGGTTGTAAAATAATGTCCTATCTTTTCTCAAAACTTGCAGTGAGCTTGGAATAGTCTTGTCACGCGACAAGGATGCAATATAGAACCTAACATGCTTTCATCCAGATAAAATCTATCTATTTTGCATGAAATATCTTTCACCAACAATTTTCAATCATTTTTTAATTTTATCCATTCGTTTTTATCTTTCCTACCCTAGTGCTACATATTTACGAATCTCATTTGCAAACACCTCGTTGTTTTCCATCGGAAAATTTTGTGTATCCAAAACAGTGGCCTTTTTACGGCTTACCTCATATAAATCTAAAAATCAGCTTACGTAAATTTGCTACTAAAAGTGAAATAGATGGTGGGCTCCCCTTTCTGGGAATCTTCACAAAAGTTGACCAAACAACGATCAACTTACAAAATTGGCTACATCATGTGATCATTCCTTTCTTTCTTCACAGCAATGCCTTCAAATTTACCAACAAAACAACAAGCCGCATTGGAAAAGTCTACAAAAAGGCCGTCTACAGAGAATTCACTAACTCCTCGTTTACTGAACAAAAACCACGTGACAATAAAATGGGGATACTTGGTCCCGTGTTAAAGGGGCAGTTAGGAGATGTTATCCACATATATTTCAAGGTATATGCAAATTTGTAAATATAAACTTCAAAGTGAATTAAGCAACAGACCAGCTTAGGGTTGATTTATGCGTTGCACTTAACTCGACTCAACTACAAATCATTCCAGTCCGACAATTTGCCGCCTCGCACATGCGCAGTTCAGAACTTTTAGTAAGCTGAGGCTACCCCTTATCGGTGACGTGTCAAGTTGTTTCCGGTGGTCTGTTCTTAGATATGTTCTGCACGTTTTGCCTTCCTCGTCGATCTTCGATGATCGTTGAGCTAGCAACTTGAAATTAGTCGATCTGTACTGTTTATCTCTTACCAAAGCACCCCAGAGTAAAATCGTACCTTTGGTAGCCTATAGTAAGTTTATAGAACTTAATAAAACCACAAAATATTTGACATTATTATTATGCGATGTATTAACTTTATTTATGATAATAAAGTACTCCATTCAAAAGGGCACAGTTTGTCCTCATTTTTCATTTTAGCTGAGGGCAAGGAACGTTCATTCCCATTGAACCCTCGTGACAGGCGCCCTTGCTGAAACCAACCGTGCAATTCATTCGAGTCGAGTTAAGTGCGACGTCTAAAGCAATTGTCGGATTGAAGTCGCACTTGAGTCGAATCAATTGTGTAATTGATTCGAGTCGAGTTACGTGCGACATATAAATCACCTTTGAATAAAATATAAGAGGTTTGTTATAGATATCTGGAAGTATAAGAGTGAGACAAAACGTAAAACGTTATGCGTCACTACAAGTCTCTTTAAAAAGAGGTTCATGAAGTAGAGAGGCCCAAACGCGCACTTTTTGAAGGAGCTAGGTTTCATCAGTTGACATTTTCTTCAGTACTAACATGTCTTTGTAAACAAATAAGAAAAATACCATCAAAAGGGAATGAATATTAGCTCCATATAATGTATTTTGCAAAAGAAGAAAACTCAGAAAGCTGGTCATCTTATTTTTCCATAGAACCTGGCATCTCGAGGCTATACTATGCATCCGCACACGGTCTTCTATTCCAAGGCATCCGAAGGTGCTCTCTACTCTGACTCTTCATACGGAAAAACAAAAGCGGACGACAGTGTTGCCCCTGGCAATGTACAAGAATACATATGGGTAGTTACGAAGGAAGGAACACCGGCTGAAGGAGACCCTAATTGCCTAACATGGCTTTATCATTCACACATTATACCAACAAAGGATATGAACTCAGGACCAGTGGGTGAGTATCTGACACAGACGCACAGCTAGGAATTTTCAAAGGCAGGGTTCCAGTACACGACAAATGGCCAACTAAAACTTTTTAAAAGAAGATGCGGCCTCTGAATATTGTTTTGCAAATTCATAAACGGATGAAATGATGAGGGGAAGGTTACTGGCATGGCTTTTTCTGAGGTTCAATAATCCTAATTGCAGTCTCTTTTCACGGCAAGGAAGGAAGAATGATGGCTGGGGATGAAATCCTCCATAAAACTTTTGGAACTAACCCTCTGAATCTTAAGCACTGCAAAAAGGGCACTTTCGTTCTTTTGCTGGAGAGGACAAGGGTCAAAACCCCAAAAAACCCCGTAGTTGTGTACCTCTAAAACTACATTAAATATGCTTTCATTCGCATCGTGAAGTAATAAAAACATAATAGGGCCATTTGAAATTAATCACATACCAACATAGATTCAAAGGAATGTAAAATAAGACAGAGATCAAATGTCAGAGTTTCTACAGTCAAATTGAAATATCCGTATATTGTTGATTTGCATCCATCATACAACAAGCCAATATCTCAAGCAAGCCAATGACTTAGTCAGCAACCAATCACTGCAAAATCATTCAATCAGTCATCCAATCAAAAATCAGTGAGCCAGATAGGCGTGGATTGCTGTTCAAAGATGCCACTAGCTGTAATTGGAAGCAGCACTGAAGGTACATCTTTTTGAAATGTGTAATTTTTCGCTCTATTACACTTTCAGGTATGATTGAGACATGCAAGAGAGGTATCCTGAACGAGGATGGGACAAGAAAAGACGTACAAAAAGAGTTTTATATGATTTTTCATGTTCTTGATGAAAACGAAAGTTGGTACTTGGACGAGAATATGCGCAACAGTGGTATCGATCCGATGAACTTTAACAAAGCTGATAAAAGTTTTAAGGAGAGTAACATGATGTACGCAGTCAATGGAAGAATTTATGCAAACCTAGATCTATTTGAAGTCTGTCAAGGCGATAATGTAGCATGGCATATGTCAGTTCTTGGAAATGAGGTAGACATACACACAAGTAAGTATTGTCAATAAATAACAATAATTTTACAAAGCAATACATACATACATACATACATACATACATATATATATATATATATATATATATATGTATATATAACTCGTGAAGTGACTTTGAAAATCAAGTACGAGTAAGTTTGCTTATCAAGCAATTAAAAAATCTTTTTTTCAACACTGTTAGATTAGGCACGTGCCCGCAGAGGACACAAAGGGCAATACCCCCAAATGAAAATTTTTCATGGTTTTGCCCCCCAACAGACTAATTAACCCAGAGATTTACATAACAAAATAAGGCCTTGCCTTTCCAAAATGACTAAACTGGCATGCTTTGCCCCTTTAGATTATTTTCTCCAGTTACGAACTTGCTACAATCAGGTTTCTCAGTAGAAGTAGTCAATTTGAGTAAATCATGTTATGGAGGAGGTTCATCAAGTAAATTATGAAAACAAAGAAAAATTGCTCAATTTACATACGTATACCTTCATGGTGCATGATAATTAATACAAGATGATCGAACAGCCAATAATTTTCAATCTACAAATAACATGACCTCACAAACATATGGTTTGAGGATTCGAGGAAAGATCATAAAGTTGAAGAATCTCTCAATCATACCAAACAACGGTATTTTCCACAAAAAGCATCGAATCAAGCTAATGTATCAACCAATCAGAAAAGATACTAGATATATAATCAAGTTGGCGGTTCTCCAAATAATCAACTGATAGATTTATCATGTAATCAGCCAGTTAATCAAAGCTTCAATCATGCACTCAGCGTTGCACTCACTCTATCATTCAATAAATCATTCATTCATTCAATCAATCAATCAATCAATCAATCAATCAATCAATCAATCAATCAATCATTTGATCAATCAATCAATCAATTATTTGATCAATCAATCAAAAACTTGATCAATCAATCAATCAATCAATCAATTGCTTCGTCATCCATACCCTTGCAATTACTTTATTTTATGTACAATTATAAGCANAAACTTCTTCAAAATATTTTGCAGTTGTATTTATGGGGAATTCACTAATATCCGACCATCATCGGACCGACTTTCTCACGCTTTTTCCTGCACATTCCGGTACTGTTTTAATGCATGCCAACAACCCTGGAAAATGGATGATAGGCTGTAGAATTGACACTCATAGAAAAGGCGGAATGTTCACATCCTACTATGTGAATTCCACGTGTGGAAACAAAACAGATCAACAGCAATTAGGTGGAAAAGTGAGACGGTATTTTATAACAGCAGAAGAAACTGCTTGGAATTATGGTCCTACAGGTTATAATTCTTATGATGGAGAGTCACTGAATAAAACTGACAGGTCAGTGTTCGCAAGATACAAAGTCCATCTCTGCAAAATTCAAGTCCTTGATTGACAGCAGCAAATGCACATTGCTGAACTAGCTAATCTGTGTTAATATTGCTATATTGCTATCGTTATTAAGGAAAAAGCTAAGATGACTAGAAAGAGTATTCTTCATTTTTGATTTTGAAACTCTTATTTCTCCACTGTGAGATTGAAACAGTGATAGGAAAGATGAAAGGTCATGCTACGAACCCATGTATTTTCCTTGCCATGCTGAGTTAAGAGAATCTAAAAACGCTTATTTTTATGAAATATGGTATGTCCCTGCTTATATTGCTCAAAAACGTGGCTCTACAGTCATCATTACAAGCTCTTTAAAGAATGATTCATTAAAGCATAACGTTTCCTTTGCAGTTCCTCTTCGATGTTCTTTCTTCGAGGCCCCAACAGGATAGGAGGTTCATATCTGAAAGCAAGATTCTTTGAGTACACAGATGAAACATTCACAGTAAAGAAACTAAGATCAATGAAGGATGAGAAGCACCTTGGGCTGCTAGGGCCAATTATCAAGGCCGAAGTAGGAGATGTATTACAGGTAGCATTTAGGAATATGGTATGTGCTTTAAATACAGTATCATGTAGATTTATTTAGTCACCATGTTAGACACTGCTTAAGGGCTGTTTGTATTGCTGAGAATGTTTGCGATATAGGCCAAATGAGGTTGTTAATAAGGTAATAATTTGACACAAAGTTTTAGTATACTAAACTTATCAACCTATGTCAGCATGAACATAACTGCTTTTAGCTAAGCAAACATTGATACAAATAATGAGAGTACAAACCGACTTTCGTAGCTAAATTTCCAGACTTCCATTCATCCAAGAGGAGTATTTTACAACAAATCAAACGAGGGTTTACGTTACAATGACTTCACAGAAGAACATGCTGATAGCTCGGTACCACCAAATGTCACATACACATATCAATGGACAGTTCCTGAATCTGTTGCTCCAACAGACAAAGACACTCCTTGTATTGCTTGGCTCTACACATCAGGTGTCAAACCAGTAGCTGCTGCACACACTGGTAGATTGTTACTTAAAATTTATAGTGGTGAATTTATCGAAACTGTTCGCTAAGTGCCAGGCTCAGATGTCCTTATTTACTATCAATAAAAATTTCAATGTAGACAGGGTTGATTTATAAAAATTTAGCAAAGTGCTAGGTCTAATGTCATAAGATTGGTGTGGCCTATTTGTAGCCACGCCCATATTTATAAAGATGGAGACATGATAGTTAAGTATGATTGCGATATAATATAGCCATCATCTATAAAGATCTCAATAGTCATGTTCCATGCATCATTATAGCAATACAACTCAAACTATTGGAAGCAAGGAAAATGCACTTTGACAATCAAGATTAATACAAACAATTAAGGTGGCAGAGTACCCAAAATGAACAAGATTTCTAAAACGAGGGGACTGCTTCTTGAAGCCCCTAGATATCACCCCGAATGTAGGAATGAAAATAGGTTACAATAAAGACCAAAGGCTTTTACATAAAACTGCAGCAAGAAAAATATATTGTTGTTATTTTGAACACAGTAGGACTAATAGAAATAAATAAAAAAGTTGAATAAAAATTATATTACCTTGTCTACAATTCTTTAGCATTGTCTAGCCAATACTTCAACCGTTACTATTGAGTCTGTAGTGAGTACTCTTTTGCTGGAACTGCCTTCTTCACTGGAGCTATATTACATTACATGAAAATGCACTTTGTTATTCCATTTTCAAACATGCTAAAGGGGCTGATATTAATTTCAGGACTGGCTGGTCCTCTCATAACATGTAAAAGAGGCTCATTGCAAGATAATGGTATCCCAAGAGGCTATGCAGCAGAAAAATTTCTACTTGTGGCTGTAATGGATGAGAACAAGTCAAGGTATTTGGATAGAAACATGGAGAGATTTTGTACATCTCCAAAATGTGCTAACGTTGCTAAAGGTATTAACGATCTTCTACCATTCATGACAACTTACTACACATAACATTCAAAATCATGATGGAAGGTCTATCACGAATTTTATTAAGGATAGAATTTACAGCATGCTTGCAATTATACTCACAATGTTACCTGAAATGTTAGAATTTAAAACGATATTTAAAATGAAGTTGCAGAGGTATTTGCAGTGGTAGTTACAGTGGCAGTTACAAAGGTATTTAAAACTGTAGCTACAATGGTATTACAATAGTTTTAAAATATTCAAAATTTTCAAACGTACTTACAGTGGTATTTACAAAAGCAGTTAAAGTTGTAGCGGCAATGGCATTACAATGTTACCCAAAACATTCAAAATGCTACTTACAGTGGTATTTACAAAAACAGTTAAAATTTTAGCGGACATGCTATTACAATGTTATCCAAAACATTCAAAATGCTACTTACAGTGGTATTTGCAAAGGCATTTAAAATTGTAGCTACGATGGTATTTACAAAGACATTTGCAATGAGCTAAAAATGGTATTTGCAATTGTATCAACCATGGAAGTTCTCTTTGAACTGATACTTTATCACCAATTTCATTAAAATAACAGGAACAGTACTTCCAGTTCGTATATCTACAGGCGTAGCGGGACTACACTCTAGCTACAACCGGCATTAGCGGCACTCGTACACTTTTCGGGATCTACCCAAAGTCCTGCTTATTCGATATGTTTTTCATGTTGTGTAACGCCTATGGAGGGTGTTTTTCTTGTCTTTTTGGGGGTCTCGGCAATGTTCCAGAATGCTTTGTCTTAACTTTTCCAAAATCCAGCATTAGAGGAACACAATATTTTCTTGCGTTTTTAGACAACCATGGAGTTGCAATCAGTGTGTTATAATAAAGCAGGGGATTCAGTAAAATTACTTAGTAAATAGGGCTTACATATCTCCTCAACGTCATGTAAAGTAACAGTTTTTCAATTCGGTTCAAAATTTCCTACACATTAAATCTTTAAAATAATGCAACTTAATAAATTAGATGATACAGAATCAGTAGCTCAAAACATTATGGAATACTTAGAAGCTAAGCCCATCCTAAAATTAAATTCATTGCTTATTGATTAAATCTGTTTTGCACTGCAGATGATGAAGACTTTCAGGAAAGCAATAAAATGCATCAGATCAATGGCTTTATGTTTGGAGATTTAGGAATTGAAATGTGCAAGGGAGATAAAGTCCTTTTCTATGGTTTTGGCATTGGAGACGAGCTGGATATACATGGAATTTCATTTAGTGGGAACGGAATTGAGGTTGATGGAAACAATAAAGATTCTGTTATGATTTTTCCAGGTAAATACTCCCGTGTGCCAAAACGACAACCCGCATTAATTAAAGAACTCTTTACCCAGAACTTTCTTATTCCAGTTTCTTGACAATTTGCATTCGAGAAGTTTTCAAATGTGTGTGGGACGATATTTCAAGCAATCATTCAAGAAAAAAATCCAATAAAATCTTTAATCATTGAGGCTTCAATTCGGAACAATTTCCCGAAGCAAGTTTTTGTTCAAAATTCCTTTTTTGAGACTACATTCTAAAAATTTATGTCCGATTGCTTTGAAAGTATTGTGACAACTAAAAATCTTTTGCCAACACCTTGAGCCAATACACTGCAGGGAATTTATCACTTTCCATTTTATTCCAACCATAGGTGAACAGTTTGGATTTGTCGTAACGAAGTACTTACAGAACCACACTTGCAACAATTTGAAAGCAATTAGCAACACGATAAATAACTACCTTCCATATTTTCTTGAATAAAAGCTGCGGCTTTTATTCTTTCTCTAAGAAAACATTGCGGCTTATATTTGAGGGCTACATCNCTATTAAATCAGAGTGACAAAACTTTTGTTTTCATTCATATGAAGCTATTCCACTGTAAAAAGCCTCAAATTTATTATGAAAATTCCAACGCTTGATGACGAAGTAGAATTTGAAGCAGAGAATATAAGGAATGTAAAGCATTTGAAAAGGAGTGAAATTCACATTTTTTTTAGTAAAATCACGCGGCTTTTATTCCATTTGAGCCTTCAACTTTTCCAAAGAAAGATAAATGCGGCTTCTAATCACCACTGCTTTTGTTTATCTTTGAAGAGGTTTATAATCAAGGGCGGCTTCTATAAAGGGACAGCGTCTTTTAAGGGTCGGCTCCTATTAAGGGTCGGCTTCTATTCAAGAAAATAATCTTATAAGAATCAAATCAGAAGAACATGCACTAATTCACTATCTCAAAAGAAACTACTAAAAGTCAAATCATTTTGTTCTAATATAGGTGGCTCCACAACCTTTTCCATGGAACCAGACAACGATGGAATATGGTCAATGGTGTGCAAAGTTAACGACCATTATCAAACTGGGATGAAGTACACATATAAAGTAAACAAGTGTATGGGATCAAATGACTCATTTTTCGCTGGAGCCGAACGAAGACGATATTACATCGGAATCAAAGAGGTTGACTGGGACTATGCACCAAATAACATGCAAATGACATCTGGGGAGGAACTGACTAATGATACAAAGTACATTTTACCACAGTCTACCCTCTGAATTTCTGAGGTCACACCATTTTGTGTTAGCCTCTCTTTGTAGACAGAAGATTGATAGAGATTATGAAGTTTCTGCGAGGTNTTGCTAATGTCAATTATGGCAATAAATACCACAATACACCGCTGAATTTAACTAAACAAGGTCAGGTGTCAAAGTACCCACGCTCTTATGCCATATTCTCTTGAGTAAAAACTACAAATTCGTCATCGCACCCGCTCTAACTCTCAAAGGTGATCAGTTAAATATGTTTGGCTACGACAGCACATTCCAAATTCTTCGTCAGTAAGCTAGCAACTATAAACGTAATGAATTTCATAGAGCTCTCATTTTGCACGAATGTCCAATGGATTCTTTCCCCTCTAACTTAAGATTGTGGCAGACAAAAACTCATTGACAAATGTTTCAATTTCAGCGCAATAGTTTTCACAAAACGATTAACAGGAAGAATTGGAAAGGTATATAAAAAAGCAATGTTTGTTGAGTACGAAGACGAGCGATTCCTGAAACAGAAGCCAGTTACTGAAAGAACCCGTCATTTAGGGATTCTTGGACCATTTATCAGGGCGGAAGAAGGAGATGAGATCATTGTTGTGGCAAAAAACATGGCAAGCAGAAGTTACTCGATTAACCCACATGGGTTACTATACAGGTGGGTGAATTGAAATCTCTTCAGTGACAGCATACTTGTACAAACACAACATCCCTGATACATGAAGACTTTAGGCCCATAGAAACAGACGTCTCCAAAGCTAACAATCATATACCCGTATACAAAGGTGCAAGATAAGATCAGAGGTATTTAGTTTACTGAATCTATCTGTTTTTCAAGTCTGAGGGTGTAAAGTTTTGAGTGTTATTATTAAAAAGCTTTTCTTCAGCAGTTTGTGTAATGCTATAGCAATTTCTCTTCGAAGTTCGGATAGCTTTATTAGTTTAAGAACCAACATGCAACAGACATTATCTGAATTGTGTATGCACCTTCCTTTTCCAAAAGAGTCTATTGCGTCTCATCAAAAAGAATATATTAAGCGCTCAGAATTGGGTGATTCTGGGATTCAGTTCTCAGTGACACACATTTGAGACAAACATCATGTTAGCGGTGTCAGCAAGACAGGTACAACCTTTATGATCGGTGCAATCAATAACAAACCAGCAATCGTTCCATGAGGGGAGCTCAGGGGGGATCAGCCCCCTTGTTAAAATTATGAGAACGTTTGGGGGGCTCAGCTCCTTTTATCAAATATTAGTTAGGCTGGAAAAGTTCTTAACTATGCATTTGCAAAAGGAGGAGAAAGGAAAGGAAGGCTTCAATCAATAGAAGAACGCTACAACCTTTTGCTTGCTTTCTCCTTCATTTAATATTTTCATATATACAACAGTAGTAAGCAAATTTCCAGCATTCCATGAATGGGCGTGGTCAAAGGTGTGGTCAATATATTTCCCACAACACAGCCCACCTTTTTGACAGTTTTAGTACGGCACTACTTCATACCAGTATGCTTTTAGTATGAAACTTAGCTACGTGTTTGGCGAGTAAATTCCAATTTAAAAGAAGGGAAGCACGGATGGAGCTTACTTGCAACAAATTTGTCATAAAAATTTACGAAGCACTTATTTCTAACTGTTAATTTACCAACATGTGTTAAGAACATGTAAGCTCGAATCTCTGGGTATGTATATTTTACCAAGAAACATTCAACAATCTTTAAACTGTGCTTATCCGTTTTTCAGCAAAGACAACGAAGGTGCAAAATACCAAGATGCAACCAATCACAAAGGGAGCTCAATTTCTCCTGGGGATACATACACTTATCATTGGTTTGTGCCAAAACGTGCAGCACCTGGTCCAAATGATGGCCCTTGCATAACATGGGCATACTATTCCTCAGTCGATCCAATCAAGGATACAAACAGTGGATTGATCGGGCCATTGATAACTTGCAGAAAGGTATCATTTTAACATGTACTGTAATGCATAGAAAACTACCATGGGAAAGATAGCATCAGAGAAAGAGCTGTGCAACCTTCAATTTGTTCGTGCATCTTTTCTGCAAATTTCATAATACTTTTCATAAGTCCAAAATTGAAGAGTAACTGAGAAACGTTGCATTTACACTGTTTACTCACAAACATGCGTGCATGTAGAATATTGTCAATAGCAGACGCTAACATCTCAAGCTAAGGATGAGGTAATTTAAGCCAAAGTCCCATTAGTTCATTAGAAATTTATTTTCCAGGTACAAACCAAAATCTTTTATAGCAAAAGCACACATTTTTTGTAGCCACACTGATATTTCTTCTATCTGTTGCTGAAAACTCTTTGTTGTGTTATGCGTTCTCAATATTAAATTTTTATTTTCACAGGGAACGCTTAAAGATGGCCGTAGAAAGGATGTGGACAGAGAGTTTGCGATCTTGTTTTCTGTCATGGATGAGAATGAAAGCTGGTATTTAGAGCAAAATATAAACAAATATGTTTTGCAGTCACGGTCAGTGGACAAAACTAACAGTGATTTTAAGGAAAGTAATAAAATGCATGCCATTAATGGGTATATATACAGCAATGGGCCTAATCATGGTGGACAGTTTCAAATGTATGTTGGTGAAAAAGTGGCATGGTACGTAATTGGATTTGGAAACGAGGTCGATATACACACGGTACATTTCCATGGAAACTCTTTCATCCACGTAAGTAGTTATTTGTATCAAATGAGGAAAATGAAGCATGCTATTATTCTAGTCTTGCCAGGGTTGATGCTGTTGCTAGGATAAACTGTAATAAGCAACTTTTTTCACATGTCACATGACCATTACGTAATCTTTGAGATATTGGGGCAGATAGTTTATATGTAGCACTCTTCTACATGCTTTACAAAATCGTAAATAAATTACTTTGTAAACAAAATATACATTTAATATTCTTGTCAAGGACTATCACAGAAGAAAACTTTATTATGGTAGGTAATATATTTTTCTCTCCCGCCGCTTGCCCTCCAAGTCAGATCAGCCAATCAGAGGTGAGATTGCATAAAGGTCATGTGAAAGTTGCTTATTGAGTAGCACTACATAATATTTAACCCATAAAAGATACAAGAGGTACTTTTTGACCAAATAAAGAAACAACCGAAATTAAAAGCCTAAAACTATACGATACAGAAATCAACTGCGAAAATATTTCATACATATTTCCACAATTCTGTCGACAATTACTGAATTGGACAACTTGAGCATATAAACAACCCTTGCATTTCATGACATGTCAACCAAAAGCATACATCAAATTTTGCACTTTCAATCCAAAGACAGAGGGAGCAATACTTTTAGAATTCCTCATTAACATTCAAAAGAAAAGGTAATCACAATGTAAATAGACGTGCCGCCACTGCAATTAAAATTTTTGAAAATTTCCACTCACAAATCCGCTATTACAGCTATATTATTTATTAACTCTGACCGAGATTTCCCATCCCACGCCTATTCAAGCTCCACGTTTAAATTAAATCCCCAAATCAAAGCCCTATTCCGACTCCAAAGCGCTATCCCATCCCTTTCCAGCCACCATGCATAATAATAGTTCCCTGTATTTCCGGCCACCATGCATAATAATAGTTCCCTGTTTTTCCGGCCACCATGCATAATAATAGTTCCCTGTTTTTCCGGCCACCATGCCAATTTAAACTCCCAGAACATGCAACCACCGCTCTGATTTCCAACTCTACTACTATTCCGGACTCAAGAGTAACAAGATATTACTGGACTGCAAAATCGCTGAATGTCTCACAAATACTCTCGTAAAAGATTCGGTTCTCAGCTAGGCCAGTTAAAAATATTTAATAATTATTCGAGACTTTTAACAAGTCATTTAAAGAATAATGGCAGTCATACTGTTTTTCTTATATCTACGTGTAGCGAACTAACTCAAAACATGTTGATGATGTCTATGATATATTTCCTGGAATTTTCTCAACCCTTGAGATGACGCCGGTAAATTCTGGGAAATGGCTGCTGCATTGTCATGTAAACGACCATAAGAGAACAGGCATGGAGACGATATTTGAAGTAAAACGTAAATTGATGTGGGGTAAGTGTGATTTTGTAATGTGGAAAATGGATGGCCGAAATAAATATTAAATCACAAAAACAAATAATCACAGATAAATGTAATTAGTTGCAAATATGTATTTCTTCTATGGAATGAGACACGTCATAAAATATCAAAAAGGCATCTCCTTTAAAAAGTATAATCTTCCCATATTTTCCTACAAGTTATAACATTATATCATTCGTTTATAGGACAGAGCAGTGCAACTTTAGCTAAAGGTGGTCTATGGTTACTCATTCCGAGCTTGTTATACTTCATGATCTTGTAACTTATGAAATCACTATTAGAATTTCATAACTCTGAAATTATATTCATTTTCGATCGCCCTATCATTGGAAAACTTTGCATGAAAGGGTAATCACATTCAACTCAATATTATAACTGATCAATCTATAAATCACTAGCCAGCATTCAAGTTCTGTGTATTTTTTGATGAAGTACTGCGAAGTGGATGGGTCGTTGCATAAGGTGTGATATTATAACTACCATATCTTCCAGAAACACAAGGATTAACTATGATGATAATTGTATATTCTGCATTACACGGTTGTTTGACAAAATTTATCAACAACAACCACGCCCCTTCTAAGATTTCAATACAAAGGAGAATATAATTAGGTAAATCAAAAAGGTTTTCTGTCCTTTCATGCTAAATATAGTCCGTATTGACCCAATAAAACGTTCTATCTGTGTGCATTAAACGATAATTACTTACACTAAAACTGCCAATAATATTGAATATAAGCGACACCTTTCTTTTGATTGAAGTATTTCTTTTTGTTCAAGGATATTCTCTAAAGACATAACTTCACCCTACTGCTATATATCAAGCAAAATTTCAAATTGAAATATTGTCGAAGGTGTCAGTAATTAATATATAAACGTTCAATGGGATGTATTTACCAAAGAGCCTTTCTTTCGTAACGTATACAGCCTCCAAAAGAGTATTTGTATGATGCCAACCACAAGAGGAACAAAACACATGATATTGAATATCGCAGTGTCAAACTCCTTACCTGCAACACGATAAATTAGTTTAGCAGTTCAGGGAAAAAGAAGCAGCTTTGAGGAATATGGAGATTCTATAGGTGTGTGTCGGATAGAACAAGCTTTTTGCTTTACCCAAGATACTATAAGCATAGGGGCGTCATGGCCGGTGAGCAGAGAGGGCCATGGCCCCCCAATTTTTTCAAATCGTCGGATTTTTGGAAATTTTAATGCTTTGTCGGAAAAGTTTTGGACTTCTGCTGTTCGTAAAGATAAAGGTTTCGAATTTTATCAGAAAATCATTGCACTTGGTCCCCCCTGCTCTATAGGTGCCACGATATCTCTGTATATGCAAGGAAAAATTTAAGGGAAAGAGGGGAATCTGGGTTACTTATGCATTTTAAAGATGCTCTGTCATTGTCTATTCAACTAATGGAACATTAATAGAAAGAAATTTAAGGCAACACTACATAGGCAACTAAGTAAGACTAACTTTCGGATCATTGAACAAGCAAAACCGTCCCTTCATTTAAGTGTTTTGGAATATGTTCACATAACGACTCAAAACCCAGTCTTTTGTAGACAAAAAGAGTTCGTTTTTTTCATTAGGACTCTTCCAAGTAAACAATGGATAATAGGTCCTAATTGGCCACTCTTAGGGCCAATTAGACGCATCCTATCATGTAACCGCATCTGGCTATAAATTACGGTTAACCTTTCGGTCACTATCCGACGTTTCATACTCTAAGGAGTGTCAGGCGAAAAAAGCTTTTAGGTATGTCAAAAGAATGTTGCCACTGCTATAGTAAGACGAACTGCATAAATAAATGAATGGAGAAGAAGTAAATCACATGGAATCTTAGTCAATCCAAAAATTTTACCTTATTGAAATACTAACGTGCAAAACAAAGAAGCACTTACTTTTTGGAAATTCTTTGCCCTTGAATTCTGAGTTGGTCTGGAGATAAAATAAGGGATGATAAGTCAAGGTTATTGGAGATAAAATTGTTTACCAACGATCACGTACGAATGAAACTACATTCAACGCCACTCTCCAGGGCCTAAGATTAGAGAAGATACAGGGAAAGCGACCTACACTTTCAAAAAGCACATGCGCATTTTAATTGCCGAAAACAAGCGAGTGTAGATTGCATGAGCATGAAAACATAATAAAGCGGCAACAGTATTTTAACATACTTGAAAGCTTTTTTCATCCGACACTGATCAGAGCATGAAAACATCGGATAGTGACCTAAAGGTTAAAGTTTAAAGGCTAAAGTTTAACCTTTAGGTCACTATCCGACGTTTTCATAATCTGAGCAGTGTCGGACGAAAAAAGCTTTTAAGTATGTTAAAAGAATGCTGCCGCTTTTTCGTGCTATTGTAAAGTTCTGTAGTACTAACAGACTATTTACATACGAAAGCCAATGAAACTATAACAAAATTTAATAACAAATTAAGTATGAAAAAGATATTCGTACCTTGTACCCAAACTGAGACAAAATCGCCACAACCATAATTGGTGCTATGGACTGGGCTGGTTTTGTAATTAAAGCATTTAATCCAAAGACCATTGAGGAATTTGGCAACCTATGTTAAGTCAAAGAAATGTATACACAATCTGTAGTAGCGTTATGGTGAATTGGTACATATGGTTATTAATGAAAACGTAAGACTATGATATGATAAAATCTGGTATATAAAATAATAGAATTCATTAGTGTCACGTCACGAAAATGCAATTTTTAGAATATTTTGTATTTCGGTAGTTCAATGCCTCAATAAACTCTATTAAAACCATAATTTCTAACATACATAAACACTTAAAAATTGAAACTCAATATATATAAAATATTTAGTATATTTCAAGTAGAATATTTTGATTTTGGCTGTAAATTTTGAAAAAAGCACTTTGAAACAACCACCACTGACAAATTCAGCTCAATCTGCAAAATAATGACCGAGATATAGACAATTGAATGCTGATATGGTTCCTATCAAATTACTGTTTAAACGTTTAGAGTCAGGAGAAAAATACAGTGGTTTGTATGGCAAGTCTTCTGACTTTGAATGGCTGTATTTTAGCCTATTTTGACAATACTCGTCTAAAACACATGCCTATTTTAAGGTGCTCTTTCATTCCATGTGGTTAAAATATATAAATTCTTAAAACATATTTTCATGACGTCATCACTACTGAACTCTTTATGCGATATGTGTATAAATAACAGACGTGTATATCTGACGACTTTGCAAATAAAATCGATACGTTTACTGCCTAGAAAATCACTGCGCATGCGTTTTGAAATTGACGGTATATCTGACGACTTTGTAGTTACCTTCTTTTATGAGTAATTTGGTCCTCATTGATGATATCAGAAACTGGAAAATTAAATAAACTGAACGCAGCAGATGGAAGAACCCTGTAATGTATATAGAAAAAAAGATAAAGAAACAGCAAATAAGGGAGAAGTTTAATTAATTTATATGAAATAGCAAAATCATGTGGCAAAGAGATGGTTGAAGTGTGCGTAAACAGGATGTAATTAATACCAAATTTATACCATTTAAATAGCATATCTATTGAACTAAAAGAAGAAATACGTTAACTACTAATGCATACACAATTTCCTTCCTTCTTTTATTGAACCGTGTAGCTTTGCGTAGGTTTGCGATCATTTCTTTACAATCATTTCTCACAAATTTTATTGATAATTTTGCTTTGCAATCCAACCACACCCCTGAAGGGGTCACGTGGTCCTTCGCAGCAATATGTGATGTCATCAACCCATGAACGCAATTGGGGGCATTTCTTGTTGTCCCAAGACTAATTTGCAAATCTGTACGCGCAGCGGGCTGTAATAATAGCTAGTTTTTATAAGAATACTTTTCAGAACAATGCCCGCATTCACAAATCTTAAGTTTCAAAGGGCCGCACATAAGGTGACAGCTAGTTTTTACTTATAAAATGTCATGACCTTTGCTTTATTTTCCTTGCAATAATAGGCCTATAGACAGCTGAACGATCAATGTAGATGTAGAAGTCTAATTCAAAGTTTGGAAACCTTGCATTTTGCAGATCTTAGACGATTGATGAAATCTCATTTGGCAAAATAGTCTTTCCATAGCCATTGTCTCAAAAACGAGGGTCTGGGGGGCTTGCCCCCCAAAAAATGTTAGAAGTAACGCCCTCTAAAACGTCCGAAAATGTCATTGCAATATAGCATGTAGTTGTTTCGTCACTGATCTTTATGCTGAGAAGGAGAAACTGATCCTTCAAACTTTTGTAATTGAATTTTGAAGATGTAAAGCAAAAAGGAACTTCTTTACTGTAACATGCATGTAAGCTAATGCTAAAGGCAAAACAATGTCATGCTGGCATGCCGAGGAAAAGACAGCCTGTCCCAAAGGTGGGCGACATGGATTGCACTCAGGATGCAGAAGTGACATTTTCCCCAACAGGGCCGTGGTCTACGCACTATCTTTGCAGTGGGAAAGCGAATCAAAACAATCGAAATTCCGGGAACAACTCGAGCAACTTCTGAAAAAGTGTTTAAGTTCGCTGCCACGCAACACAATCAGGATCTCTGTGCGTCATATATTTGTGGCATGATGCTCCCCATTGCCCTTCGATGGTACATTGGGTAGAAAAGATTTCGAAATTGTTACAAACTGCAGCTTGGTGTACTTCTAAATGCAACCTCGGTGAATCATTCCGGCAATTCCCCAAGCCCCAGTGTTTATGAGCCTGTAAATATGCTTGATTATCAAAAAATAATCCTACCTTGGTAGGCAACACATCTTTACATCTATGCAATGAATTTTAATTTCATCAAACGATCAGAAAACAAGCATAACTCAAAATGTGTTTTGTTTCATGCAAATTATTGGCGTGCTGTAAAAAATTACTTGGAGGGCCGTAGTTTGCCCATCCCTGATCTATGAGAACATTCAGGCTTAAATTATTTGACAATAACACAAAGCTCAAGGTTCATCAGACCTTGATTTTTTGCTTGTTTTAGGTCTTTTGTCGTCTAAGAACATTTGAATATCCTATAGAAAGATGTCTACTACTTCAAACAAACAGAAATATTTTCGACAGTAAAGATTCTTATTCAATGCACTGATGCAAATG
>OLMO02000262.1:2007792-2025728 GCA_900291935.2 Cassiopea xamachana | reverse complement strand
AGCACTGCTTCGACAACAACTTTCAGCACATCTGATGATCGCACCAAGCGTGAAACTCAGAGTTATGTGATTTTAATTATAGTCAAGCAACAGTTTTTATCTTGGTTTTTAAAGTTTTATTCTTAAGTATATAGCTCTGCATATAGCATTGAGCACTTTGACGATACAATTCTTTTGGATTGTTATATATATATATATATATATATATATATATATATATATATATATATATATATATATATATATATATATATATATATATATATATATATATATATATATATATATATATATATATATATATATTATACCATATACATATATTATATATATTATACCATATATATTATATATATTATACCATATATTATATATATTATATATTATATATTTATATATATTATATCATCTATAAATATATTATAAATAATTGATACGACTACTTCGCATAAAATAAGCATGCTCTTTCTTTGACTTTTATTGCGTGTATGAATTCTCACTGCGGTTAACTGTCTAGGATCTTCTCAATACGTACCCATAAATTATGATAATTATTAAGACTTACGTGTCGACAAGCATAAAAAATGCCAATAGCCATACGTGACTTGGTCCAGCAAGGTACATCAATATACCAAAAAACACCTACAGAATTGAAAAAGTTCATCATAGCACCGGTCTTTGCAATTTCATGACATTGAATGATAGCATAGTTGATCTAGTTAAATAATACCAAAATCATATGAAAGGCACCGAATGTCATTTTATCATCATCTTCTCTCATTTTATCATCATCTTCCTTCGTTAAAGATTGAAAAAGAAAAAGCCACAAGAAATAAGCACAGTATGTATGTTTATTCAAAGAGCATTTAGTTTTTCATATCTTCTGCAGCTCTATAATTATCCTCCAACTCAGTGTCCTCATGGACAGGGGGAGGGGGATGTCACGTAAAAAAGTGGAAAGATGCGGACAGGGGGAGAGAGGGGGTTCAAAACTGGCAGAAGTGTGTGGACATCCTTTATGGATAACCCTTAAGTTGCTGTTATGATGTCATAGTTCTACATCAGTGGTTCTTAACCTGGGTTCGATCAAGCCCCAGAGGTTCGGTGAGTCAGTTTCAGGGGTTCGGTGGCTCTTATGACTCGTATGAAATTCATGTTTTGTTGGTTTTCGTCTTTGAACAAAGTGATTTTATGTGGAAATGATGCATAGTATAGTTTGTTCACTAACTTAGTTACTAACACAGCAATATTTCTGTTGCATAAACATAGCTCGTACAGCTTTTGTAGCAAAAATTTCCCTAGTTTAACGCATAATTTGCACAGTTTTCATTAATCACTTGAGTTTATATGTGAATAGTATGAAAGAATAGAAGAAAACGGCAAACTAAACTACCATTTAATCCCTACAAGCCTGTTTCGTGGTTGCCCACTCATCAGGAGATCCTCAACAAGCCTTAAGAGGGCGATGTTCTTTAGAGGGCGGTGTTCTTTAGAGGGCGGTGCTCATTACAAATTAAAGAATGATATTTTACACAGTTTTTCTCTTCCTAAATATGCGTAACAAGGACTGTGTAAAAATGTGTTAACGTTCAAAACACATGTGTTCACATTATGTACTTTTCAATGCAGCTTTAATTAAAGGGCGGTACTCTAAATAGCTGGCGTTCTTAACAATGTTTTGTCAGAGGTACGGCGTCTTTAGGGGGCAACATTTATCAAAGGGCGGCGTTCATCAGAGGCAGTACGGTTTCTCTCCTTCACTTGAATGGAATAAAACATTATGTATGAGAGACAAGGCTGGGGGAGGAGCTCATGTGTCTTTTTGAGTTTAATGTAGCTCTTTACGGTATGAGAGGAAGGCCCTGACCAAACGATTCGATTTTTCATTCGCTTTTTTCCTCAACATTTGATCTCAATGTTGAGCGTGGTCGAGCAAGTGTGGCCAAACGACTCGTATATCAGCTAAAAATATTTACCGTTACAAATATTTGCCCGCCCAATGAGAAGCTACTGCGCATGCTTTCACTCGACTTCCTCGAAAACATGGCCAAACCAGTCGACTTTCACTGAACAACAATTCTTTCGCTCGATTTTTTTTGACAAAGATCAAACTTCACTCAACATCACTCGATTCCACTCGACTCACGCAACAAGTTGGCCAAACGGCTCGATTTTTCCCTTGTTTTTTTGATGAGTAACAAATCAAGTGAAAAATCGAATCGTTTCGCCAGGGCCTAAAGAGTGTGCCTCTAAAGCACGAACAGCCAGTGGAATATAACCATTTATGCAACGTTTTCACTTTCACTACAGTTACAAGCTAATTAGGAGCGTTGCTGATGACAAGGGGTGCTATGAAGGGCGACAGCGAGGGCACTCGCCCCTCCTGCTCTAGTGGAAAGGAGGCAAGGGGGAAAGAATGCCCCTTTCATCAATTGATTTCATCTGAACAGTGTTTACTTGACTTCAAGTGTTTCGAAATTTAACAGTTTTTACATGACTTAAAATAATTTTCCTACAGTAATAAAAAGCAATCATACTGTAAGAAAATTATCAGTTCTTCAACTACTTTTCAAAACTCCTTTGTGGCTCAGACCCAACATTTTCCAGAAAACTATTGGTGTTATTTGCGGCAAATGAAGGGCGTGGTCTGGCTCCCCACTGGGCAAAGCTGCCCCCTTGCCCTAATGTATTTCCGGTACACCAGTTGATGAAAATCAATGAGGCATACCTTAAAGTAAAATGACCACAAGATGAGAGTGTATGATCCGTATTTCGATAACGTCCTCTGATTCAGCAAAACCACTATCTAAAGAAAAATTGAGTTTGGAAGGGAGAATAAATTGGTCGATGCTATAAGCAATATAGAAAAACTTGGGCCAAAAACACATGGCGATGACAAACCATGCTTGTGTCTTTGGTAGCATGGAATGATAATGAAGCCATTGATGGTTCAAAAATTAGCACATTTGATTTACAGTAATTCCATAAAATGGCGAACAACATGGCGAGGAGATGCGAGAATGATAATTTGGAAAAAATTCTACGTAAGTCTGCATTGGAGAGTATGCATTCACCAAAATCAATATTTTGAAAAACAAAGAGAGTTGTAATATTTTAGATAGGATATGAAATATGAAAAGACGACAATATTTGATAAAGAAGAGCTTAAATCAGAAGGAAGTCAAAAATATCCACTGTAAAATGAGAAATACCTGAGGAAGAACAAATGCTGATCCAGCCATGAAACTTTTAAACCCCTAAATTAAATCAAATTAAATCCATTCTAAATTCTATTTTACTGCCATATGTTTTCTACCAAAAACTTTCAACTCTACGCTCGTTAGTAGCTCATTGGGCCTGAGAAATCTCCACTTCTGCAACCCAAAGCCACATGTGTGCTGATACAGTGGTAGTTAAAACAGAGACTAGTCCATAGGTGTGCTCAGAAATCCCAACTCCTTCCTGAAGCGTCAGATGAGCATTCAGTGCAGGGTTCGTGTATAATTTTGATATGCTAATCAAAGGAGTTTTCAACGAATTTTCAAGGACTAAAATAAAAATTTTCAAGGAGCTCTAAACTGACATCCACAGCGCATGCGTGAATAACAGAAAACCTAAAATACCGAAAATGAGACATTTCTTGGCATATCAAGAGTTTTCTTGTACGATTTTCTTTAAACTTTTTTCGGATAGTTCTTTAAATTATTTTTTGTTTTGTTTGTTGCTGTGAACGAAGTAAACAGTAAATAATCACAAATTTCAAGGTGTTCGATCAAGTTTCAAGGAAAAATCATCATTTTCGAGGAGTGCACTTGAAATGACTTTTTAAATTCCAGCACTTTTCAAGGAATTCAAGGACCTGCACGAGCCATGGCAGTAGGTACCAAACCTCTGACCCGGTATCCCAGCTCTGATGGGGAAAATTGTACTGCAGACAGGAAAATTATTTTTTTCAAGTTGCATCTTTTTGAAACGAGAAGAAATTGTGTTGCGATAAAAACAGAACTATCTAGACGCAATTGGTCATAAAAAGTGGTGAACATCATCATTAACTTTTGGACAAAACTAACTGAGAGGGTTTATCTCGAAATCAAAAACATTTATATCTATGGCACCACGTTTGCACTTTCCCCAACTACTAAAATGGAGGAACATCACGAAGCAGGTATGAATTTAAACTGTAGCGCTTCTTACTTGCTAACATTGCCAATGTGTTGGTTAGCAAAGTTTAGTTGAAAAAGATATCACCTATAGTTTATTAATGTAAGTAAAAAAATACTCACAGAAGGAAATGTGTCTTCACTAACAAGACGATCTCGAAACATTCCAAAGAAATTTGCACTTAGCGTAGTATGAAATACCTTTGAAGTTTGGAAAATAATGTCAAAAAAATTAATGCACAATTAAATTTGTCGTTATTGCAAATATTGAAAAAAATAGAAATGAGTAGCTGTAGCAAACATTGAATAGATAAAACTAGCTACAGCACGAAAAAGCGGGGTTTTTTCGTCCGACACTCATCAGAGCATGAAAACGTCGGATAGTGACCTAAAGGATGACCGAAATATATATCCAGATGTGGTTAATGTGATAGGATGCGTCTAATTGGCCCCAAGTGTGACCAATCAGGACCTATTACTATTGTTTACTTGAAGAGTCCCAATGAAAAAACAAACTCTTTTTGTCTACCCAAGACTGGGTTTTGAGTCTTGATGTAAACAGATTCCAAAGCACTTAAATGAAAGGACGATCATGTTTGCCCAATGATCCGAAAATTGTCGTCTGTAGATGCTTTAGCGCATTCTGGATTTGCAATAAGACACATCCTACCACATGTGACCGCATCTGGATATATATTTCGGTTAACCTTTCGGTCACTATCCGACGTTTTCAGACTCTGATGAGTGTCGGACGAAAAAAGCTTTCAGTATGTGAAAAGAACGTGGTCGCTTTTCCATGCTGTGATAAAGTTCTGTAGTACCAAAAGCTAGCTACTAATAATCAATGAAGAAGGACATTTATCATACCTGAAAAAAGTTCATGATGACGAAGCAGACTAGAAAAAGGCAAAGAAAGTATGAACTTATGCACTATACAAAGCAAATCATAATACATTAGATAATGCATTAGCACATTAGACACCTATTGACGATTAAAAGTTCCTTCTAATCCCTATTGGGTAGCATTCTAATTGCTCTTTCACAGGGCAATCCTTCTTTGATCTTTTGTTCTCATTGTCCCATTTCTTCAATTAATTTGTTATTCATTGCTATTATTCTCTTATCGATGTCAACATTAGCGAGGCTAAGTCTCTTTGGACCTATTTTTAATTAAACGATCTAATTTGAATAAAAGCCGCAGTACGTATATTTTTAATGAAATTATTTCATGAACACATGCATGCCATCCCTGGGGAAGTTGGGCGTAAAAAGCATTATAGAGAAGGAGGAAACTTGGCAGGGCTAATAATCTTCAAGCAGGTGGGTAAACAGAAATAAACTGGCTGATGGAAAGAACAACAAAAAAGGAATGGATATAAGAAATAAAGAGAAATATATATAGAAAACAAGAACAAACGTGTTTGGGAAGAAAACGCAATCATCTGAAAGGCAATAAAAGTACTGTACGCTTTATCTTGCTCAATGTCATGACATGGAGCCAAAAAGCGGTTAAATTGTCCCTGGAAATCCCAAAAGATATTCCAGTTAATCGAGTAGCAACACCTTTCAGGAATCCTTGGTCTCCTTTCTAATTGAAATAATGATTTCATACTAGCAAGAAAAATCTTGCTAAGGGCTTTTCTTATACAAAACGTCAGAAAACTCATCAAAACTGTACACCTCATAATTGATACTCTTGTTTTAGAAGGTCTACCTAAGGCATCTATAATTATTTATGCCTCAGGTTGGTACTGAAGAGACAGTTTTATTTGGGTAGCTATTTTTGTCACCCAACCTTGTGCACTGCAAAAATAATAGTTACTCAACCAATATAGAGCTATTAAAAGTATGCTACCCAACGTTTATGAGACAAATAATGATATAATCAACCTTAAAGCTGCTTAAAAAGTCATTTACCCAACCTATTTCTCTTCAGCCTCAACCTGAGGTAGAAATAATGAGCGGTCACTAAGCTAGGCAGCACTGTCGCACGATCTTCAAAAAGACCACGTTGTACAAATTTATTATGGTTTATCCAACAAGTCGCAAGACAAACATCTCAAAAATTTGTTTTACTTATGCTTCAGCATGATCAAGCACTTTATGCGCCATTTGACGTGCTGAAAAATGCATTCTAGTTTATCAACTTTTTCAGCAGACAAGCCTACTCAGTTATTTTTATGTTCACGGCTTGAATTCATTGAATATATTCATGATTGGATTCAGTATTAGTACTTCAAAAATATATAAGAAAACCAAAAATAAGCGCACTTTCTTACTTAGGAACTTAGCGCCAAAACCTTATATATTGAAAAGGCTTGTTTCAACAAGAAGTCAACAAATTTAGTTATATGCTTAGATGTGTACGCAGCATCGTCAAATAAAATGCACCAAATATTGTGCGAAGATTTCAATTCAGTGACGCCTTGGACTCAGGAATCGCAATACTGGGAACATGGAGGGGCTGAATCCGACCCAGATCTTTAACACTACAACGCGTCGCATCTAGTTTTACAACACACTTAGAGCACCCTCAACTGGAACTATATGTATATCCACTCCATTATTGGACAGCTAAAATTTCACCACAATATTCTTCAACTTTACATGTCTCAGAAAGACAACTAAAGGGTCCGAAAAAACAGTACTCTTCTGGATATTTGACAATATCCTATATTTCATACTAAGATGAGTCGTATCATGATTGCATTAAGACATCGAGTTACTAATTAAAAACAATAAGGATCTTTCAAGCATGCGCCTACAAAGATATGGGGGGAAATGAAAGTTTGTTTGAACAGATTACTAACAAATTCTGATTAATTAACGCATGTCTACAACATTTTCGTTAACAATCCCAAAGCTAGAGTACGTTTCTCAAGTAGCCCTGAATTCCATTGAATCACCAATGCCAGTAACTAACTGTTAAATAAAGTATGCAAGGGATCATACCAATCAAGGAAGGTGATGCTGATAAAGAGAGCCGTCTGTACCAAATCACTTGGTAATTACAACAACATACCAATGGGCTTTTGTCTGACAAAAACAATCAACTAATGGGGGCTCATTTTGTCAAAAAGGTGTTCAACTTAATTAATTAGTAATATCTCTTTCGGGAGTAGTTCAGATGATAAATGAGGTCACATGACGAGTTCTTTGCTAACATTGCATGGTCAACGGCTAACTCTGTTCAAATCAGAGAGAACCTCGTCAGAGCAGGAACACACATCAGCAACATCAGACATGGACACTAACGTAAGTTCTTTACTTTTCTAGCACCAGTTGAAGTCTTTCATGTTTACCTTTTATTAATGCCATCGCTCTCCTGTGATATTTAATTTGCAATTGGTTACGATTCTCAACATTTACTATATACGACTCCAAATCTAAGTACCACAGAGGTTCTGTTAAGAACGATATCTAAAGTTTTACAGTCGTAAGGTGTCTCAGTTTGCAAAGCAAAACCTAAACTGTCTTTCTTTAAGTCAGTAAAATAAGTTGATAAGCTACCGCATCTCTGACTCTTCTCTTTAAAATGAGCGGGGAATATCCACCCTGCTAATTTCACGGCTCCCATTCGCTCACAGACCATAGCTCAGCGGAAGCTTACGTTTCAATAACAGAGGTCTAGTACCAAGAGCCTTCATACACGCCAGAATCTACCTAGGAACTAACTTTCTGCGCTGAAAGCAGAGAATGCAAACTGGATCGAATATCGAATATACAAAATTTGTAATGGCTGAAATGCTGTATTCATTTGACTACTTGATGTGTTGTGCTCAATGCTGCTCTGCGTTGTTTGATGGGGATAAAATATGGTGGCAGGGTAATCGAACATTTCCTATATTTGAGGTTTTCATTTGGCGCCAATATTTCGAATTCTATACTACGTACGTAGTTATTCTATGGGGCACAGCGCATGAGCTCATTAAACTCTAGAAAAGTTGGACGGAATGTTGGATCCGATTGACTACCTGAGCAAAGCAGCACCGAGCAAGGCTGTACGCTGCTCGGTGGAATGGTGGATTCGTTTGACAAGGGCCTAACTATGATTTACTGTTCTATAATCAAGTTAATAACTCGTATAGCCTTGCATATAAGCACAGTTAGAGTAGCGCAGTTAGAGAGGCGCACAATATAAATGAGTACACTATATAAAATGCTCATTTCTATTATTCTTAGAACAATCACTCCTCGGCCATCTTGGGAGCTCGCCGCCCCAGACGTCTATTTGTTGGCTGCCTACCAAGAAAAGCCAACGCACTGGATTTATACAGCCATTTCACCAAATATGGTCTCGTACTGGAAGCTAAGATCCTCAAAGACGATAATGGAAAGTCAAAGAGGTTCGGATTTGTGACCTTTCAGGATGAAGCGTCATTGAACAAAGTATTTGCGGAGCTGCCAATCAAGTTTAAAGGAAAGAAAATCAACGTTGATTTTGCTCTTAAGAAAATTGGACATGCAAACGCACAACAGCATTCTCTAAGAGCTTCCACTCCTCTTCAAGAAGTTGCTCCCACCTTTGCATATGTGCCTCTACCGATGTCTTGTCAAATGCCAACAGTGCAACAGCAACAACTTGTAGCAGAGCAACCACATTATCTGCAGTACCATTCCTTTTACGCTCCATATAATATACCACAGGACTTTTACTATATCGGACAGAGTGTCTTCAATAATAATGTAAGCACAACCAACTATACCATGTATGATCCATTAATGGCTCAAATATCCTACGAGTATTATTCGTATACTAGTGGCGTATAAAAGTCATTAGTTATATATTTACTATTTAGATGTATATTCCTGATCTTTTATTCTATAAATATTTATACTTGCCTATTGTATTTAAAGTGTATCTCAGATATGTATTATAGCGATAACAAAGAAATCCATGCAGCTCTTATTTTGTCCATGCTCTCTCAAGTCTCATACAAATTTTATGAAATTAACTATTATGGAACCATCGGATGCTACATACTCTCAGGTACCAAATAAACGGGGACAGGGTCCTAATAAACACGGGGTCAGAAAAAATTCCAAAATTTAATAAGAGGGGGTTCAAAATAAACGGGGGGTTCGGAGCTGCATGAGTTTACAAGGACGGAAAGAACAAAAACAGGTTGTCATAAAGCATAAAACTAAAATATGTACAACAGTACGCTATTTTGCCATGAAAATTAGGCGTATATAGTACCAACAAAGAAAGGAAATGAAATGACCAGTGTGTAAAAAAAGTCAATTGTGTTAAAGTAAATAAACAGGAGGTCCTAATAAGGTCCGGAAAGTTGGAACAAAATAAAAAAATTAAGAAGCGGGAGGGACGTTCATTTGGCAACTGAGAGTATCGTAAATCATCGAATGCGCCCCAAGAGGAGCTTATTCACTTATTGGAGTTATGCATGGGTAAGGGGCGCTAAAAACTTTATGGAATTTCGTGATATTCGGTTTGAGATTTTCATGCCAATAAACTACTTTTATTCATGCTACAAAGACAGATGAAAGGGTACTTTCTAAGGGGCAGAGTAGTGATGGAGTAGCAGATAGCTACAGCCACATGCATCGGTGAGAGCTTATTCGAGGGGGCGCTTCGTATTCCAGAATTACGATTTCATACTAACAGGGAAACGTTTGCAACAGGCTTTTCGTAAAAAATACGTCAGAAAGCTCATCTAGCTTTACAACACACTTAGAGCAACCTCAAATGCATCTATGTCTATATCCATTCCATTAATGGACAGCTAAAATTTCACCACAATATTTTCCAATTGTACACGTCTCAGAAAGACAACTAAAGGGTCCGAAAAACAGTACTCTTCTGGATATTTGACAATATCCTATATTTCATACTAAGATGAGTCGTATCATGATTGCATCAACACATCGAGTTACTAATTAAAATCAATAAAGAATTTTCAAGTATGCGCCTACAAAGAAATGGCGGAAAATGAAAGTTTGTGTGAAAAGATTACTAACAAACTCTGATTATTTAAGGCATGACTACAAAATTATCGTTGACAATCTCAAAAATAGAGCACATTTGTCAAGTATCCCAGAATTCCATTGAATCACCAATGCCAGTAACTAACTGTTAAATAAAACATGCAAGGGATCATACCAATCAAGTAAGGTGATGCTGATAAAGAGGGCCGTCTGTACCAAATCACTTGGTAATTACAACAACATACCAATGGGCTTTTGTCTGACAAAAACAATCAACTAATGGGGGCTCATTTTGTCAAAAAGGTGTTCAACTTAATTAATTAGTAATATCTCTTTCGGGAGTAGTTCAGATGATAAATGAGGTCACATGACGAGTTCTTTGCTAACATTGCATGGTCAACGGCTAACACTGTTCAAATCAGAGAGAACCTCGTCAGAGCAGGAACAAACATCAGCAACATCAGACATGGACACTAACGTAAGTTCTTTACTTTTCTAGCACGAGTTGAAATCTTTCATGTTTACCTTTTACTAATGCCATCCCTCTCCTGTGATATTTAATTTGCAATTGGTTACGATTCTCAACAATTACTATATACGACTCCAAATCTAAGTACCACAGAGGTTCTGTTAAGAACGACATCTTAAGTTTTACAGTCGTAAGAAGTCTCAGTTTGCAAAGCAAAGCCTAAACTGTCTTTCTTTAAATCAATAAAATAGGTTGATAAACTACCGCATCTCTGACTTTTTTCTTTAGAATTAGCGGGGAATATCCACCCCGCAAATTTCACGGCTCCCGTTCGCACACAGACCATAGGTCGGTGGAAGCTTAACCTTCAATAACAGAGTTCTAGTACCGAGAGGCTTCATACACGCCAGAATATACCTAGGAACTAACTTTCTGCGCTGAAAGCAGAGAATGCAAACTGGATCGAATATACCTACATAGGGGGGTGACACTTAATATTCTTTGGCCCTGGTCAAACGAATCAAACATATCACCGAGCAGCGTACAGCATTTGTACTGGCTTCAATGCTGCAGTCGTTTGACCACTTGATGTATTGTGCTCAATGCTGCTCTGCGTTGCTTGATGGGTATAAAATGTGGTGGCAGGGTAATCGAACATTTCCTATATTTGAGGTTTTCATTTGGCGCCAAAATTTCGAATTCTATACTACGTATGTAGTTATTCTATGGGGCACAGCGCAGGAGCTCATTAAACTCTAGAAAAGTTGGACGGAATGTTGGATCCGATTGACTACCTGAGCAAAGCAGCACCGAGCAAGGCTGTACGCTGCTCGGTTGAATGTTGGATTCGTTTGACAAGGGCCTAACTATGATTTACTGTTCTATAATCAAGTTAATAACTCGTATAGCCTTGCATATAAGCACAGTTAGAGTAGCGCAGTTAGAGTAGCGCACAATATAAATGAGTACACTATATAAAATGCTCATTTCTATTATTCTTAGAACAATCACTCCTCGGCCATCTTGGGAGCTCGCCTCCCCAGACGTCTATTTGTTGGCTGCCTACCAAGAAAAGCCAACGCATTGGATTTATACAGCCATTTCACCAAATATGGTCTCGTACTGGAAGCTAAGATCCTCAAATACGATAATGGAAAGTCAAAGAGGTTCGGATTTGTGACCTTTCAGGATGAAGCGTCATTGAACAAAGTATTTGCGGAGCTACCAATCAAGCTCAAAGGAAAGAAAATCAACGTTGATTTTGCTCTTAAGAAAATTGGACATGCAAACGCACAACAGCATTCTCAACGAGCTTCCACTCCTCTTCAAGAAGTTGCTCCCACCTTTGCAAATGTGCCTCTACCGATGTCTTGTCAAATGCTAACAGTGCAACTACAACAACTTGTAGCAGAGCTACTACATTATCTGCAGCACCACTCCTTCTACGCGCCATATAATATACCACAGGACTTTAACTATAACGGACAGAATTTCTTCAAAAACAATGTAAGCACAACCAACTATACCATGTATGATCCATCAATGGCTCAAATATCCTACGAATATTATTCGTATCCTGAAGGTGTATAAAAGTCATTAGTTATATATTTACTATTTAGATGTATATTCCTGATCTTTTATTTTATAAATATTTATACTTGCCTATAGTATTTAAAGTATATCTCAGATATTTATTATGGTGATAACAAAGAAATCCATGTAATTCTCATTTTTTCTATGCTCTCTCAATTCTCATACAAATTTTATGAAATGAACTATTATGGCACCATCGGATGCTACATTCTCTAAAGTGCCAAATAAACGGGGGGAGGGTCCTAATAAACACGGGGGTCAGAAAAATTCCAAAATTTAATAACCAGGGGGGTTGGAGATTGAGTAACGACTTTACATCATTGTACAAGGAGGGAAAGAGCAAAAACAGGTTGTCATAAAGCATAAAACTAAAATATATACAACAGCACGCTATTTTGCCATGAAAATTAGGCATATATAGTACCAACAAAGGAAGGAAATGAAATGAGGAGTTTGTTAAAAAAATCAATTATGTTAAAGTAAATAAACAGGGGGTCCTAATAAGGTCCGCGAAGTTGGAAAAAATTCGAAAAATTAATAAGCGGGGGGGCGTTTATTTGGCAACTGAGAGTATCGTAAATCATAGAATACGCTCCAATAAGAAATGCATGGGGGCTGTAAAATTTTAAGGAATTTGGTGATATTCGGTTTGAAATTTTCATGCCAATAAACTACTTTTATTCGTGCTACAAAGACAGATGAAAGGGTGCTTTCCAATGGGTAGAGTACTGATAGAGTCGCAGTTAGCTACAGCCACATGCATGGGTGTTAGCTTATTCAAGGGGCAGCTTGCTAACAATCTGTAGCTCTAGGGTGGGGGCTGTTTTGAATGGGGGTGGGGCAATTTGAGGATCTTCGGTGCTATTTCAGGACTTCCATTAGATTTGACTCATAGCCATGACGCCATTGAAGATGATATATGCATTATTGTGGGAGGTGGGACAGGGGGTTGCAGTCCCCCTCAGCTGGGCAGAAATCCGTTTCACTCGGGCAAATTGTCCGAATGAACAATAGTAAATTTGGGCAGACAGTTTACAGCCCCCTAAATTTGGCGCCCTCCTACGCCCATGGTTATATGGAAGGAACAGAAATTTAGCTCTTGGGGGCTCAAGGGACTGGTAGAAGTTAAAGATTGTATAGCGTAATGTCATGGAGAAATAAATAACGACAAAAACAGCTTGTAGTGAAGGAAGCAAATAACAAGAAAAGAAACAAATGTAGATTATTCTTACTGAAATTGCGTTGCGTGAAAATTTCTTTAGTAATCCTGAATATTGACTTCTTTTCGTTTTCTAGCAAACAAAAGAAAACAACAAACATGAGAATTTTTGTGACGTTTCTCCATTCAATTTTGCTAATAGAGAGTTTACGAAACACGACCGCGTCTGCTCACAACGAGCCAAAGGAGTCTAGAAACTACCACGGAATTTGGATTGGTGTCTAAATGTCAGAGGCTTGAGAGAATGGCTTGAGCTGGCTTGAGAGAGGATGACGTGACCGCGTTCGTTTCTAGACCTCTGTGGCTCGTCGTGAGCAGACGCGTCGTGCTTCATAAACTCTCTAGTAACAGCCTTGTAACATTAAATATATCATGCAAAAGGCAATGCTCTTTGGGCCTGCTTTCTAGTAAGGAGTATGGAAGACTAGAGCATGCATAATTAATTTCACATAACTAGGTACTTTAGTGTCTCTAATAGAAGGGGGGAGGCAATAGAAGGAGGGCGTTCATATCGACTGACTTTTAATAGAAGGGGGTGTGAATAGAGGGGTGTTCATGTCAGCTAGTTTTCAATAAAAAGAGGGTGCTAATAGAAGGGGGTAGGCATGTCGGCAGCCATTCAATAGAAAAGGAATGCTAAGAGAAAGTGGTTCATGCTGGTAAATTGTTTCATTAGAAGGTGGTGTAATTTTCTGCGTGCTATAACAAAGATCGATTTGTATAATTTAATAGAAGGGGGCGTTAATAAGCAATGGGGGGAAAGAAAATTCTCCTAAAATTAATAGACGGGGGCCCGTCTATTAGAGAAACCAGAGTAAATACATAGGTAGGGTCCCGTATAATTTCGTACGAAGGGGAGTGCATGTTAGAGAGGACACTTATCCTGTGCCATCGAGACATTTATTAGTTTTGTCGTGTCTTAATAGAAAGGGGAGTTGGAAAAAATCCAGAACTTTATTAAACGGGGTGAAAATAAACGGGCGGGGATTAGTATTTGGGAAAAGGCTTTAAATGATTATACAAGGACGAAAAGGACAAAAACAGGTTGTCATAGAGCATAAAACTAAAATATATACAGCAGTAAGCTATTTTGCCATGAAAATTGGGCGTAAATAGGACTAAAAAGAAAGGAAAAGAAATGAGGGGTTTGTAAAAAAGTTATAAACTAGGGGTCCTAATAAAGTCCGGGGTGTTTGAAAAAAATCGAAAAAGCAATAAGCGGGGAGGGCGTTTATTTGTCACCTGAGAGTACATCATTTTACATTTTATGATATATTATATTTCATTATGCAATTCCTAACACAATGTGTGAATAAACTATGGCCTAACGGTAATGCACTCGACTCAGACCAACGTGGTCCTGGGTTCGAGGCCCAATGTAGGCCATTGGTGACGTCAGGAAGGGCATCCGGTCCTAAATGCTCGTGCTAGAACTATAGTCCTCTCAGAGGCACCCTCCAAAGCCCAAGGAATTTGGGGGAATAAGAGGTAAATCAAGAATAAAAAACTAGCAAATTTATGGATGTGGGACTACTTAACAAGAAATGCAAGAACTCTCATTTTCAAAATGGAGCCTGTAACAGCACATGGCAGTTTCAAAGAAAAGATGCATAAATAAATGAAACATATCATGAAACCTTTGAATTCTCCTTTTTCTGGCAATGAAGCTTGTTGCTCTCCTCTATCAACTTCAGGTTTTAAATTTTTCCCACTGTAAACCATCAACCACAATGCATTTATGGCAATGAACAGACATGCCAATCTCAATGATGTCAAATCTACCATCTGTTTGCAATATTACATAATCATGATATTATATATTCCATGCATCAAATCATATGATCAAATTAACCCTGAACCAGTCACCTGGGGGGGGGGAGAAGGCAAACACAAAGTTTCTAGTGCATCTTGATGCAGTACAAAATAGTTAAATGCATCCATAAACTCTAATTGCATAGAAAAAAGAGATTTAAAGCACCCATAGCATATAAAATTGATATTGTTCCAGTATTTTTTCCAGGAGAGTGCTCCTGATCTAAACTCCACAAAATTCTTCAAGTACCACTAGGGTTGGATCTAAGAGAAGGCTTGGGATACGATTGGCCCCGCTGAAGGGTGCTAACTCCACATAAGAATGGAAAGAGCTTTTTTCTTGGAGTTATTTCTGCAGGTCTAGTACACTGATAACAGCATCTAAGCCCCCAACAATTCAAAGAGTTGCCCCTACAGTTGGAAATCCTTAGCACTACCCCAGAGTGCCACTAGGAAGGCACCAGTACAAGTTTTGGTTATGCATAGTACAACAGTTTCCACAATGTTGTACAAATTATTAAAATAGTCCAGTGATAAATAACAAAGTACAAATAAAGGTGTGTTCTCATATAATACATTGTATAAAAATAAGTAAGATTGAAAAAATTTATGTACATACATGATTGGACGCTAGTTCACACAACAGAACAGATGACATACCAATGATTGACCCAACCTGACTGAAAAATAATCAATATAAAATATTTGAAGTCAAGAGAATTTGATCAGAAAAAATATGCATCTCACTTGTAAGTAAAATTTTGTGTGAAACTCCTGACTTTTGTATAATATCAATAAGTTAAAAGAATGGACAAACAATTAAAGCTAATTAATTTCAGTTGATTAATGAGTAAGGATAGCATGATAAAAACATAGCAAATTGTGCTGAATTTAAATACCTATATTGTAACACAATTTCTTTCTCCGCTTCTACAGTGGAGATTTCTGCAAACAAACTGCACTGAGCAAGAACCACTGAAAAATAGAAACAGTTTATTAACTAGATAAAAATTTCAAAACTATCCAGTAGTTATAGTAAAGTAGGTGAGAGAAATGTACATGGACCAAGAATTACTCAATTGGCTGTCATTTTATTCTTAATCAGATATCCAAGGATGAAATTGAAACCCTTGCAAAACCAAAGGTTCTCCAAATAGGATGGCTCCAGAGCTCTAGTCAAAACAAAGACATATGTTGAGACTCTAGTCAAGACAAAGACATACTTATATACAATATCTATAAGGTACTGCCTATACCTCCTATGGGAATACTCTCACAAAGAGGAACAGGTGCATGCTGGGAATTTGCATGGCCCCAGAAACCCAGTTTCTAGTACCCCACTATTGATTTGTGAGGCCTAGCTTAATTGTTTTAGTTTCTATAAATTATGATGTGACAAATGATAAAACATAAAAAGAAAAAAATCTAAGGGGCCCACATAAATTCCCCAAGTTCTGATGGGCCAACATGCCCCTAAGGAGGGTAAGTATATGAATCAACTTACCAAAAGTGAACATCCCATCATAAAAGCACAAGGAAACAATGAGGTGCAAGCCTACAACCCATTCTGGACTATCTTCACCAGCCCAGCTGAACCATGGCAAAAGAAAACTACAATACAAGAAAATTTAGCTCATTACAGTACAAATCTCTTGAGAATCTAAATGAATGCATGAAAAAATTAACAAACATGGAGAAACACTGAGATCTCATAAGACACTGATTGAGGGGCTGTATGAGTTTGCTGTAAAAACTATCTGGTCTTCCAATGCTAACTTTAGTCACCCTTTTTACTTCATTGTAGTTTTGCATTAAATTCTATTTCCTTATTTAGCACAATTTGCCACAGACCAAATTTTCCTCAGGAAAGTACCTTGTATACTCAACTGCAATAAATCAATTGATAAAGAATTTGTAGAGAATTACAGGAAACACAAATTCTTACTACTTAAGATGACACTGATGAGTTTATTATTTGAAATAGTATAAAAACTAATTTTCAGGGAGAATGAACTGAAGACTGCATTTACCTTATTGCAAATAAAGGTGCACCATAAAGGATATTCAATCTCCTATGTTTAAGGATTCTCACATTTGAATGATCCTAAACATCAAAGATATAAAAATAATACTTGTATGAAAGACGCAAAAATGGTATGTCCTAAAATCTGATACAGTGGTATGCATGTTGGGGGGCTAGGGAGTATGTGTCATGTGAGGGAATCTCCTAAGTGGCACTATAGAGAAAGCAATTTTTCAATACAATGGAGGGTATTATTATCAGGTTTTGTTCTATATCAAAGGGGAGGATTGTTCCCATTATAAAATTGACCCCTTGGGAGACTATGTCCCAGCATGGTACTGATCTGAGGATCTAGTATACTTGTTCAATGGGATTGCCAGATAGTCAGCCAGTAGCTTTGAATGCCTCCTATATGATATTATGATATTTAGTACTAAACAAACAAAGTGACTGATAAATACCATAAGAGTCAATGAATACTGGCTGACTATATGGCAATGAAGTTCACCCTTATGGAGGTGCTCTCCCCTTGATTAGGTTACCTATTGACAGCAATCCTCCTAAAGAATTTCTCCTCCATATACTTTCTTTTCCATTTGTATGTTATATTTGGTATTTAGCTTCCTTTGCATCTTGTATTTGGCATTTAATTTCTTTTTTGTATATATATATATATATATATATATATATATATATATATATATATATATATAT
>OLMO02000262.1:1956182-1980971 GCA_900291935.2 Cassiopea xamachana | reverse complement strand
TTGTGCAACGGTAAAAGATGAGGATTCAATTGGATTGTCTTGATTGCAAGAGAGCACAATTCTTGTTCAAACGAAATCCCTAAAAGATTAGCATATTAATTAGATATAGCTGTAATTAATGAAGGATATGATGTAGAACATTAAAACCATCAGATATAAATAATTGTTAGCATTTGACACAATTTAACAACTAAGGAAAAAGATAAAAACATGGAGTTAGAGTTATGGATTAGTCAACGAAAAAGGCAAAGGTCTTTCTTTATCATGGATGTAAAATTACAGGTGCTTTTTACGAATATATCTTACAAAATAAAGCAAGAATTGAAGAATAAAGTTGATAGAATATTTACCTGAAGCATGATTTGGTGCTAAATAACAATAACCGATTAAATCTCGTATTGAAGCTACTTTCTCCTCGTTATCGTTTGAATTCTCCGGCTTCGCAGTGCTTGCACAACTAAGGCCGCCGGATTCATACCTGGGAAAGCATCAAAGGGAATTACGGAGGAGATTCTTGTGAATCGTAGACTCCTAGGAATCGTCCAAATAAAGTCATTGTTTGCATTCATTGAAGACTTAGTACATTAAAAGCGCCAGCAGATTAATATATAAATGAGATCAAGGACTACATCACTACAATGCAAACAGAAAGATGCAAGCAGTTGGAATTCGATGTACACAAGGATTGCAATCAAACACACAAGCTGGTTAATGAGCACATTCATATACAGTGATGTGCCGTTTGGGAGGCATTCAGAAAAATGTCACGATCTATGACCAGTTGAGACCAGCCATGACCAACTGAAACCAACTTTGACATATAAAATGACTACAACACAAGACAATTGTAATTTATACATTCCATCGGTCATAGTTGTTCATAGATGGTTAAAGTTGCTCACATTATATAGCATGATTTAGTTAAAATTTCCAATGTAAGCTAAACTCCATGTTTTATGTTCAACTTTCTTGAAGCTTCCTAGAATTATGGAGGAGGCGCAATTGTCCTTAATGCCCAGCAATCAGCACATTTCATTTCTCATGCAGTATGATAATGTTTCCTGAGGGAACTTACCCTTGATCTGGCGCTTTTCTTCGTTGAATGATCGGATTTCTTGACATTGAGCCTGAATCAAGGGAAAAAGGATGATCCGGCAGCCTCATATCAGTCAGTATAGCCGAATGAGCGTTCATTGCAGCTTCAAAGGATTCCTGTAGCAAGAAATGATAATTCTACAATTAGAACTCAGACTTGTGACTTTCTGTGGAACTGCATGAAGAAAGTAAGAGTGATACTGTAGAAATATTTCAGCTATTAAGACAGAAATAGTGTATCTGCATGGTTCACGTGCTGTACAAGCCAATCCAACGGGTTGTAAGGCAATGTTTATCATCCTATTCTTGAAAGCAAAAACAGCAGGCATAATGCTTCACCAGTAAGGCAAGCTCCAGTCATTGAGAAACTGGTAATCGTATCGTCCGCTCTAGCAACACCAGTTCGGTTCCAACAAAAGCGAAGCATAAAAAATGGAACGGGGAGGGGCTGCGAGGGGCGTTAATGGAGACATCAAATCGGCCATACGCTAATAACAATCATAATTTTAAATAGATAATATTACAACTATCATAGTTATAAGCAAATCTAAGCCTACTAAATTTTATACTAAAGGAAACAATCTTCTGCTTACCTCATCCATTAGATGGCGGGGGCTTTGCAGTGGGGTATTTGGGGCCTTTCCATCGTTAAGCCAAGGGTGATTCAACAATTGTTGTATTGTTATTCGCTCTTCCGGATTCACGCTAAGCATTCTGTAAAAAGGAAGTCTTAAAGTAGCTTAGGCTTTTGAAATCGGTGCCGAAGACTAAAGCCAATTGTACAAAAGATGATAAATAATAGCCCTCGAAAACGGGAGACCTTTCATTCACTGCCTAGAAAGGTAAACAAGACAAGTTTACTAGTTTTTGATGCTGCAAGGTTATTGACAGACCCCAGCTACTTTCTAGGTTTCATATATAATTTTCTAAATAAACCTTTATTGATAGGATTTGATGTGAATCAAGTTATACAAGGCAATGATCCAATATATCTCTCTTCTATACTCATTTTTCATTAGTTTCTTTTACAGTTGATAAGATTTCAGATATCTCGACAGCAATGAACAAATGCTGCTCATTTTGGCAGACACAGCCAACCTGCAAAGGGTGCCCCAAACGTTTGTCGCATCAAAGCTGGTGGAGTATAACTCAATTTAATAGACACAAAGAACCAAACTAAACGAACCTTCGAACAACGTCCTTGGCAATATCAGACACCCTTCCCCATTCATGATGGGGAAAATCATATTCCCCCGCCATGATTCTTCGCCTCATCCCCTGTGATAACTGTTTACGGGGATTCTCAGAGTAAAATGGAGGGTAGCCGCATAGCATTATGTACACTATAACGCCCAGTGACCACATATCGCAGCTCTGGAAAATAAAATAACAGTCTCAGGTGCAAAGAAAATGCTAGAATATTAAAGAAAAACTAAGAAGCTAGTCAAATTATTACTTTTCTAACCTGAGAAACTGATATTTATAAATTGCAAAGTGATATGCATCTTCTACTATAGTTCAGAATTCTTACAAGTGAAGTACCTCTCAAGTACATTTTGCAGCTAAAAAGCAGCATTCAGTGAAATTTTCAAAGCTAAGGAATATTGCAACAAGCCAATTGAAACAGTTTATTGTGATTCTCCAGTCTATGCCCGGACACAATTGGTGCAAGAGCGGTAATTTGCACGTGCGCCCTTGTTTGCACGAACGATTATTCTTTATCATTTGGAATGACACGTGCGGTCAAAGATTTTGATACACAGAGTTTCTTGTTGCTGAAGCATGCCTGATGTTTCATTAAGGTTAAAACAGGATAAACCAGAGTTATGAAAGCAAAAGGTGACAGTCACCAGTGCTGCAGTTGCGACAACGAAGTTCCTATTTGGCACGCGCGATTGCACGGTTGATAGTAATGTCGGCACGGCTGATTTGTCGCTCGTCGTGAGGATTTTGTACGTGTGTGGATACGCGCACGTACGATCGCACGTGTCTCCGAGCATGGAGTGATGCCCCATTTATACAGTGATACCATATTCCATCAACACAGTTAGGTCTTTTGCAATGATTGCAACTGACACATATATGACACACTATAAAATTATTCAAAAGCTATCATACTAATGCAATCACCTTGCTGTAAGTATATGGTGGACTATCTGCAGGAATATGACCAAGTTTCTGAGCTTTGTGAAACTTCTGAGCCTCCAACACCTAAATTTGCACATTTCAGTAAAATAGCATTGTAAAGGCAGAATCATGTTTTGGTGAACCAAATTAAGTCACATTTTGAACTATAAAAATTGAAATAAATATTCAAGCTAAAATGATTTACTGCTAAATCTTTTCATTTCATAAGTCCATGCAGCAATATGTAGCACTAGCTTGAGTAGGAAATTCTATTATGCAGATTTACAACACAAATTAATAAAACAAGTCATAGCTCAAGAAACACCTGTGGAGAAACATAGTAAGGGGTAAACTGGGGTGTCATCAGATCTCCTTTATCTTCCTTTGCAAAACCAAAATCAGCTATTTTCACAAATACTGCCTGTAACATGAGCAAAACAATTTATGATCTAACATAAATTTTCAAAGGTTGTGCAAAAACTTCAGAATATTTTGTCTAATTGGATTACAAAATGAAATTACTTCCATGAGCAAATAGATAAAATAGTCTCTTTTCCTAACCTTCAAAACTCCTTTTAATTCAAATATTACAAAAGTCATAAAATAAACCATGGTCTACTTTATGACTTTTGTAATATTTGAATCAAATGGAGTATTGCAAAAAATAAAATTAATAATGTTTGCAATAAAATAAATTTGTAAATAACACATAGCAACTGTAATTACAAGTCATGACTACTACATCCAATTTATTAACTTATTTTTGACAATATGGTAAAAATAATTGATCAAGGTATAGACCTATCAATCCAGATTAAAAATCAATAAATATCTGCAAGGTGGATAGTTTCAATAAGAAATTTGCGACCACTTACATCAACTTTACTTTTTAACAATAAATTTTCTGGCTTGAGATCCCTATGTGCAATATTCTGCTGATGTACATGTCCCAGTCCTGAGGCAATCTATGATAAAAATTTCAGTAGTATAATGTTTGATTATACTACATAGTCTAAATTATACCAAAGTATGAAGATACCAATATTCAGAGGAATATGGACAGGTATCATGACAGTGGATTTCTGAAATAAATTGAGAAACACATGCCTAGAACATCAAGAATGAAGAGAGTTTATATAAGAGATGAAGCCTCAAATGATGAATTACTATAAAACTTACCTGTTTAGTAATATCACATGCCTCTTTTTCTGTGAAGCTTACTCTCTTCCTTATCCTCTCAAATAGCTCTCCACCCTCCATGAATTCCATTACCATTAATAGGTATGATCTATCAAGTCAAATTGAGAAAATAAACCTGAGTTGGTATATAGATAATAAAGGATAGACCTATAAAGCAAAAATCATAAAATAATGTATGCCAAATAATCATTTGCCTAGAAGGTTTCTGCATATATAAATAGCTATTTTATGAGTTTAATTTTCTAAAAACAAGGAATTTTCCTGATGATTTTTGAAAAATAAATTAAGTGCTACTTGGAGCACAAACAACAATGAGAAAGAAAAGAAAACAACACTCTTGCATGATAACATGTTGATGACTGTAGAAGTCTCAAGATATTTTATTACTTTGGTGATAATTCTCCTGGTAAAATTGTTTCATTTGCATAGACATCCACAACTTGAACAATATTTGGATGATTACATCTGTAATGAAGCTCAACCTTTAAGGAAAAAAATAACCACAATCAACTACAAATCGAATATACTTTATTTTAACAGCTATTCCTTAAAACTTTTAATTAATCACAGAGTAAACATGCAATATGACAATAGACTGTGAACTATTATTAAGTGTGACTAGGTAGGTAATTAAAAACAAAGCAGTTGTGTTAGAAGTAAAGGTTTCAGAAAGCCAAGCAAAATTACATATACCAGAGTAACACAGTATTCCACAGAGTCATCGTTTTCATCATCAAGAATTAGAAAGGAAATAAATAATCATCTGTGCTACTATACAGTTGACATAAAATAGCTGAATAACAAATTTAGATTATAAAAAGACAAGGATAAGAGGAAGCCGAAATCCAAAAGGGAAAAATGATCATATCAATTACCTCTGTTCTAGATTTTGGCCTATCTAGAAGGCACTTTAGCGCATAATGCTGCCTAGTTACTTTATTTGTACAAATTCTATAAGAAATAAATATAAATATTACTTGTGTACACAAAATGTGATAAAATTTGATTGTAGCCATGAATGATAGCTGGAATTAGCGATTGCTATCAACAACAAACATTTTTGGTAACATATGTCATTAAATGCGTTGGGTTGGCCTACATAAATAGGTAAGATTTAAAAGTACCTCACAGGTCCACTAATTCCTGATCCAAGTTTCTTGTTCCAGTGCACCGTGTAATCTTGGCTTATTGGATATGCCTGAAATCGATAAGTACATATAACGGTCTACAAAAACCTGTGGTCTAATGAAAATTACAGAAACTGTTTCCCCAGATTGTTTCATTGTTATGGAATACTTGAAATGATCATGATGATATAAGCAATTCACAATGCAAAATGTCAAAAAGACGTCTAAAGCAATTTGAAATGAAGAAGAAAATAAAGGCTTTGGCAACTTAAGTACAAACTTTAATGTAGGTTGGCAATTGACTCTCAGCCGCCGCCGCCATCTTGAATTACATTTCAACAATAAACATTATAGTTGTGCCTCGTATTGAGTGATATTAAAAGATGGGGGTATAAGCATTGAAAAGATTGTTAAAAGCTCGCGGTTAGATGTCAATTATGAATAATTTGCCAAATATTCTTATTATTTTACTTTTGCGCTGCATTTTTCCATTGATGCTTTAATTTTTTTGCAACTGCTAGCGCATCCATTGTAGCAAATATCGATTCTGCTAAGCTCCCCTCACAGCATATACCCCCTGATTCTAAGTACAGTTTTTGGCGGTAAATGCGAAAGTGAAAGGTACCTTACCAAGAACACATTTGCTTTAACCACAAAGGACACGATTGCATTATGGTTGAATTTGATGCAGTTTGAGTTATCTTTTGTATTTCTATATCTTAATTTTATTTTTTGGCTAATTTTGTGCCTACTAATTATATAAGCAAAGGGAGATTTAGTTTTGTCAAGCTAGGCCGAAAGAAATGGCTGAAATGATGGGACCTTTTGATCCGGCTTCCCCGTGCCTAACAACATTCTGCAAACGAATTTCAAAAGAAGATTTCGAGAAGCAAGCATCTGATTACACTCAAAATGCACTTGCTGAACTGATTGAGTACCTTGAATACAATCCGACTGCGTATCACAATATTTTGAGAAAAAGAAAGCGGGAGGATGCTGAAAGCGGTGGGATTTTCTCATACCTGAAAGCGAAAATGTTAACAACTATGTTCGGAGATGAGTACTTGGAAAGATTGGATGAGAAAGAAGCAAAGCTGAAGATGGCAAAATTAAAGGATGATATTACGTCATCGTACGATTACGCGGAAGGTGAAGTATATCTCTCAAGTATCACATTAGCCACTTTCATTGCACACTTTTTATAAGAAGCAATTTATAAGGCAAAAATTCAGAAACATTCAAAAAATACAGGCAGGCTGAGTCTCAAATAATACCTCGAAAAAGATGCAGGGTGGCCAACAAACCCTGGAAGACCCTGAAAAACCCTGGATTTTGTTTGTCCCTGGAAAAATACCTTGGAAAGCCCTGAAATTACATCCCACCCCTGAAAAATTATGTTCTGAAGCTTATTTTCCGTGTATCAATTTTTGACCTTGCCGTGCTGTTGCATCTTTTATTCCTGTAATGCAGTGAAGGAGGATCTATGAGGTTATTGGGGGGTAAAAACAGCGCATCATTTGTCATGTGGCAAGCAGCCTCTTTTTTCCAACAACAGACACAACATTTCAAGTAAAACGCAGAATGAAAGGTGGATGGGTACAGGCAGAAGATCTATATACTATAATCATATTTTTTGCAAAAACATAGCCAAATGTACCCTGGAAAACCCCAAACACTTGGCAGAAAATCCCCTGGACAACCCTGGAAGAGAATTTCATTTTGCTGTTGGCCACCCTGAGATGTTTTTACAAGAAATTTTTGATCATACTAGAAACATCCATGAAACAGGCAGGCTGACAAGACATGAACATCCTTTTTCTTGCATCACAGTTAACCTGGTTTACTTTTGTTATTGGAACATGTAGGGCTGGTTCTGACAAAATAGCAAGAAGAATCCAGGCTGGAGGCAGAAAGTTTGCTTCTTATAAAAAATGTGCATACTTGTAGAACAATTATGTACACAAAAATTTTTTTTAGTATAATACTATTGTTATTATCAACCATTTTCAGATGTAAAACATTCAGTAGTCATCTTAAGGAATTGGGAAATCTGTGTTGACTCTCTGTTGGTGTAATCACTTAGATATTGCTTTCTTAAATGTTACTGCAATAAATATTAATTAACTATCGCTTAAATATTGATTAATTATTCCTTTCTTTGTACGTGTTCAGTTTTTGTCGTGTTCATTCTAAGATGGATTTTATTCCAAGTGGTGAAGTGATTTCCTACAAGTAGCTTTTGAGTATGTCTTCTTCCATGACAAGTATCTTTTTATTTGGGCAGATTTCTGATTCACAAATGATTTGACTTTAATAGTCTGTTGGTACTACAGAGCTTTATCACAGCACGAAAAGTGGCAACATTCTTTTGACATAATTAAAAGCTTTTTTTGTCCGACACTCATCAGAGTATGAAAACGTCGGATTGTGACCTAAACTTTAAACACATGGGGCCAATTAGACACGTCCTAACACATTGACTGCATCTGGATATATATTTCAGTCCGACGTTTTCATACTTTGATGAGTGTCAGATGAAAAAAGCTGTTAAGTCAAAAGAATGTTGCCACTTTTTCGTGCTGTGGTAAAGATTTGACTTTACTTTCTCAAGGCCTAGCTACACTGTAGATAAAAAATTAGATGTTCCTCCAGATTTACCATTTATAAACTGTTTAATATTAAAAATTTAATTCAGTAGGTGAAACTAGCTGCAAAATCTTGATGACTTTTACAATGATTTTCTCAGCATGATGTAGCATGTCAACAAATGCAACCAGACCAACTTTCTGTCTGAATATCTTATTTTTTTATCTACAGTGCAGTTACTCTACAAGATAATAATCTTAGAGGTGCTCTCTCTTTGATGTGTTTATCTATTGAGAGAGGTCCTCCTTATAAGAGATTCCCTGCATACAAATTCCAGTAAATTTTTTTATTTTGTTAGCCTGTATTTCATATTGTATTTTGTGATTTCCTTGCATGCTGTAAGTAATTTTAGTGGCATTTTATTTGTAGTGGACTTTTAAAATAAAAATATTCCGTTCAGTTCATTCCACTACATACAGAAATCCTTTAAGCTAACACAATTACAAGATAGTACAACATGACAAATTACAAATGATGACAAAATTACAATAAGATTACAATAGAAGCATAAGAAATTTGTATGAAGAAGAATTTTCTTAAAGGAGGAGCTCTCTCAGTAGACAGATTAATCAAGGAGAGAGCACCCCCTATCTTTAAAACCTAATGTTTGATTTAAAGTGTCTTAAACATTTTGAGATTGATTGATGCAGCAACAGCTGAAAATCTAAAGTTAATAATTTGTAGAGAATAGGTATGATTTTAGTTGACTATGGAAACTCATTACTGAAGAAGATTGTTTAATGTTCAAGGGAATGTTGTTCCAAGATTTAGCACTAGTGAATGAACCAATGAACTGAACTGATAATTGCTTTCTCTTTTAGCTCTTTAAAATTGAGAATATCTTATCTTTTATCTACAGTGTAATCAGGTCATTGCTCTAACCTTATTGCTACTTTTTTGCTATTTTTTGCAGAAGCCAAAGGCTCTGGTAAACGGTTCTCAAGGAGAATTGCAAATCGTTGCCAGCTCCAAAAAGAATCAAATGACAATGTTGCAAAGAATTTAGAGTTTGAGCTTGGATCTTCTAACCAACCAAAATCTTTGCCAAAGAATACAGCAACAACCATATCTGGTCAAAATCAGACAATATTCCTCCCTGAACCACCCCCTCCTCCACAAGTCTTACCTCCCCCACCACCTCCTCCACCACCTCCCCCACTTTGTGCACATGTGCCTGGCCATGGTGGTTCCAAGGTATGTGTTTTTAATGCCAAAACCTCTCCAAATGTCAAAGGTCATGTCTTAGACTTGTAAAAATGGAACCCTCTCTGGTACCCTATGAGCTTATCCTTCTGTGAGACCTCACAAAACAAAAATTGAGTAACTAATCCCCAGGTTATCTGTATTGTGGCTTTCCATCCATATCTGAAAATATTTTTGTCTATAGTTTTCTTGGAAGCTGGATGTCTTAACTGTAGTTTATTTAGATTCCTTGTAAGTTCATCAATAGCAGGGGTGTCAAACCAGGCATGTACCTGCAGGGGAGAAATGGGGGCAATGCCCCCAAATGAAAAATTTTGCATGGTTTTGCCCCCCCCAAAAAGAATCATCAACCTGGAGATTTACAAAGGAAAATATGGCTTTTCCCCTCCAAAGTGATTGTACAAGCAGGTTTTGCCTCACTAGAGCATGTCCTCCTGTTACATGGTTGTGTCAAACATACAGCCCATGGGCTGGATCCAGCCCGCCATGGCCTTCAATATCGACCCCAAAGGAATGTTGAATAATTGAAGCCATGCCATATTTTTTCCTCCTGTATTAGCTGGTATTGATAAGGTTCCCCAGTTTTTTGCCATTGTCTATCATGTGAAAAATAACAATACAATAACCAATATCTATTTTACAGTCCAAGTCCTCTCAGACCCCATGCACCTACCTGGTCCATGTGATGTCATAATTTGCCTTATATGGTCCCTGGACCAAAATGAATTTGACACCCCTGATCAATAAGATTTGGTTCTCTTTCTTGCAGGATGCTAATCAAGAAGACAAGCTACTTCAGCTACAAACAAAAATGAAGAAATCTGATGGGCCGGTTACAAGGTGACTCTTTTAACTATCTGTAATATTTCTGTTCTAATTATGATAGCATAATTAGTTCTGTTCCTCACCTCTAAAAATTACTTTTCTGTTCCGTTTTGATTTGACATTTTCATCTAATTATCAAAATATTGCTAAGTGCCTTGGAAAAGTAAATTGTACCTAGATTGAAGCCCCGATCCATACACATTCCATATTGAATTTTAACCTCAGGAATATAATTCTATGATAAAGTTCCTACTGAGAATTTGTAAAGAGCTTCTTGTTGCCATGATGGAAGTGTGATCAATTCGATAGAGAATGAATCAAAGTGTATATCTTAAACAGGAGCATTTCTTCAGCAAAATTATTAAAACCTGGATATTTGCTGGATTCTTATCAAAAGCTTGTTGTTGTTTTGTTGTTTCTTCTATTCTACTTATCTTTTATTTCGAAGGAGTCACGTGAATAAAAGCAGAGTTGGAAGTGGGCAGTCCAAATCAGCAGCTGACCAACTGCTGGCCTCACTAAAAGACCCAAATACACGTGCTGCTCTCCGGCCAATCGGAAACTCAGAACTAACCCCATGCGAGCGAAGACAAAAGGCTGCAAATGTCGATAAAGAGAATGAATTTTCACTATTCAACCATCAATTAATAACGAAATTTCAGAATGCAAGAAGCCCCAAAAGCCCAATAGATTCACAATATCTATCAGATGTCAGCACCCCAGATTCGTTTGCAACGTCACCATAATCAGAAACTATTATAGCATGACTGTTGGAATTCCCTGAAGAGCTTTCACCAACATTTGCATGTTACATAAACGACCCGAATTGTAATATCTGCAAATTCAACATGAATGAGGTCAGAGACGCTGGAACATGGAGGCAAAGGGGGGCCAGCGCACCCCCTGCCCTCAAAGAGTGGGGGCAAAAGTGCCCTTCCTATGCCGTCTATTGATTTTATTTTTTCACATTTTCTTCTTACATTTGTTCTCTCAAGCTCAATCTCCTTTTATCCCCAGGATTTCATGACTTGTCACGAAATGCAACAATGACTGAGGGCATATGTTTGTAAAGAGTAACCTTAAGTTCAAATTCTGACGTCATTATGACGTCATGCTCAGTGCAAGTGCCCTTTTCCGAACTTCTGCCCCTCCTGCCCTACTATTGTTCCGGCGTCCCTGGATAAATTGCTTTTATGTTTGTTTATATGAAGAAGTTATTGTTGCTCTACGTAGCCTCATCCTTAAGCAGATAGTTTACATTAGTACAATAACTGCCCTTCTACGACGCTCAAGTTTCAATAACCACATTTACCCCATGAAGCCTGGTTTCCATATAACTTGTTAGTGTCGGCGACCCTCCGGAGACCCACCGGCGTCCCACAGGCGACATTGATACTGACGCATGTTTCCATGTACTTTTCACTCACCGGCGACCCACCGGCGATGAGCGCTCCTCCGTAGAGAATTTTAAAATGAAACTGAAATAAGAGTCATTTTTAGTACTTTTGAAGCCAATTAAACTTCTGAAACTGCCGGCAACCTACCGCAGTCATGTTTCCATATAAATTTTCTCGAGGTCACCGGCACCGCAATGGAAAAAAGTTGAACAAGCTTCAGCTTTTCTTTGATGTCTGCAGTGGGTTGCCGGTGGGTCGCCGGCAGTTGAAATGAAGTGTTTCCATTAAAGAATTCAATGTCACCGGTGAGTCGGCCGGTGGGTCGCCGGCACTAGAAAGTTTTATGGAAACCAGGTTTAAATGAGAGTGATTTGCCAGTTGTTTGTTTCATGACTGTCTCCATTGAGGCTTTGCCGCCTTATTCCCCATGCCTGTCAACTTTTGCACGTTTGTACATGAAGACACCCCTTGCCAAATACTTCGTCTCTGAAGGTTGTAATAGATGATTTATTACACCGATTTGTTACCGCACTGTCTGTCATTTCTTTACTTTTAGGCACTGAATAACTTTTTACAGTAAATTCAAATTATGGACATCTGATTTTTAGCGTCGGATTTATGTTATAGTCGTCTATGGATAACGCTGATTTTTTTTACAAATATGTATGTTTTTAGCAACACAAGTGAAAATATTTCATAAGATTTACTTCTTTGCGATGGTTTTTATATATTTTAGCCGTTATTATGCTCATGTAATCAATGTATGTTCATCATATATCAACGTGGTCAGACTTCTTTCTCACAAGTTTCTCTTCATTCAGTTTGAAATTGGAGCGTATCGTAAATTCTTGAATAAACCCCCACCTTCGAATAGGCGCCCCCCTCCAATAAGTCCCCTCCTGAAACATCATTTTTGCAAATAATCCCTTCCCTGATGATAATGAAGAAATCGTTATTGATTAATGAATTCCCTTTGCAAATTAATCTTCTTGTAATTTTTCCATTTAGTTGATTGAGAAAATTACATCGTTTTTATGTCAATATTTGAGGAAAATCCTACACTTTGAAATAACCAACCTCCTCAAATAAGCCCCCCTGGAATAAGCCTCCACTCGCGAATTCCCTGTTGCAAATAACCCCCTGGGGCTTATTCAGGGATTTACGGTATTTCACCAAATTTGAGCTGGATGCATATTTGCTAGTTGATTGTGTAGATGTAACAGGCCTGCACACTTTTTTATGAGAATACCGAACTCTTTGCTGATCTCAGTATTCTAACAGTTTTCTGGTTTTCAGTTTAAGAGTTTTCTTACGTGTCAAAAGGTGTAGCTTCGTCTGAAAATGAAAGGAATATCTTCAAATCTTTATTAACGTCTCATGAAACGAATCAAACTGGAAACAGAGCAATAAATATTGTATCGATAGTGCACAAGGTGATCTAAAAACTATACTATTACTCAAATGCATAACAATTCTAGGTCTTTATGAAAACTTAACTCCTTAAATTTCAGCGAATCCTTATTCATTTCAAAGTGTTTGTACTCAGAACTACTTGGTTGTTTGGTAATAGACTGCGTAGCATTGGAGCGTGGGGAGAGTAATGCGAGGCCGCACCCGATTAGATCGAGGTTCTGTCTTCAGCGAATGGCGGAAGGTGTAAATCGGTAGAAGGCGTAATTTGAGAGAAGTGAGCTGACAATCTTCAAAATGAGGTACTTATTCAATTTTTGCATTAATCGATTACACTAGCTTTTGTCTCTGCAACAAGTTGCAGATTCACGTAGATTATTAGATCTGAAATATTGACCAAGCCTTTGGTCATCATGCAGAAGTGAAACAGTAAGTTGAGCAAGGAAGTCTATCCATGTCAGGTGCAGATTTAGGCCTATAATCCATATGAGCTGATGACATGCATAACTCACTGCACCTCTTACTGAATATGCGTTGAATGTAATCCTTTTGTAGATGAAAGAACATATATATCCTGAAATGTTTTAGAGACATTTAAGCATCTAAGATATTTACAAAATCTCTTTTAGTAAGTTTAACACAAACAAGCAGACGGATTCCAAGTACTTCACCACAACCAAAAAGGGTAAGTCTTTTGGGTATTTACAATATCATATGCCATAGATTATCTCATTTGAAATTTAAAAATGTTTTTCCAGTGTTAATTAGTTTCTTTGTGTATACATACATGCATGAAATTTCAGCATATCTCTAATGTAAACATTTGATTGCACATAAGCTTATCGTTTCTATTCTTTGTTGTCCTAATAAATTATCAGATTTATAAATTACCAAATTTACAATGATAGAGTAAAAGCATAAATTATATTGAAAACCTATCTGCAAATCATGAGCAAATTATGAATCATTATTAAGTGATAAATTAATTATTTTGTTACATTTTGCTATGATTAGGTGAGATATTTGAGTTGAAAGGTGAGCTTAATAGTGACAAAAAGGAAAGAAAGAAGGAAGCAGTAAAGAAAGTCATTGCAAGTATGACAGTTGGAAAAGATGTCAGGTAAATGTATATCTGAGAAAACATTTCAGGCCCATTCCATATATAGGGAAACTGTAGGTCAATTCTCAAGTTTCAAAACAAGAGTTAAAACCTGTTTTTATTGGTTCTTGTACATTAAAAGTCTCAAAGAATAGTGGGTACTATACCTCTGTACTTGGCTTTGATTTCTTTCTGGGATGCAGAACAATGGATTTTGTTTTAGAGAAGCAAATTGTGATACATGTGATGAAAAAATGCGACATGTGACACTGCTTTTTTGGAATTATTTCTTCTGACTTTGCATTTGTCCAAAAAATTGGTTCAGTGTTGTTGGCAGGTCTTTTTTGATAGCAAATAATGTATTGCCTTTTTGGTCACTTTGTGGAAAGCACTATTTTGCTTGATGTGACTGAAATTAACAACATTACTATTTCTTTTCATTGCGACACACATAACGCTTTATCAACACACTCCTGCAGAGCACCTGCTGGAGTAAATATCAAAATAGTAATATAGAAAGTTGGAAAGGATCCTGAATAAAACCTGGTGAATATTATGCTGTTTTAATTTTGATGAATTTCAAATTAATAATGGAATTTTATGCTGTTTTAAACCACTAGTATCATGACACATGTGATATGGAATGGCCCTTCAAGATTGTTCTTTTCATTGATGGAAGATCCATGTTTATTAGTTGTCTAGTAATATGGAACATTTTTTCATGCTACCATTCCTTGCTCTGTGAGCAAAATATACTAGGGCATTGCAGTTAGGATTGAAATAAAATGCATGCCAAAGTTTGCTTATAGAAGGAAAGTCAAAGAAACTTTGACTAAATTTATACCTTGTTGCTATCTGTGTAAGACAGAATTTATTTATATCTGATAAAATAATTATATCATGCAATTGTGCCATTGCTCTTTACTTGCCTGTGTTATGGTTGAGATATTTGATTCTATTTTAAGGTAGATATGATAAAAGCATGCATTTGTATAGGTGACAATGGTTACTTGATGTAAGTTGACATGATAAATAACAGATGCATGAAGTATTTGATTGAGATGCACAAGACACAAATTGATTGATTCTTTGAAACACAAATTAATTGAGTATTTCTAGTGGTATGGTTTCCAATTTTTTTTTGCATATTTAAATAATGATGGCATACAAATATTTTTAGAGTTTCTGAACCAGACAGATTCATTGCTAATGACATGTTTCTGTTTGATTTCAGTGCACTGTTCCCAGATGTTGTGAACTGTATGCAAACAGACAACATTGAACTGAAGAAGCTTGTTTACTTGTACCTCATGAACTATGCAAAGTCGCAACCAGATATGGCAATCATGGCTGTTAATACATTTGTCAGGGTTTGTATTCATGAACCTTTTGTATCTCAAATTTGATTTTTGATATTAGTGTTTCAAGAGGCATTAAATGAGGTCTTCACTTTCAGAGAACTTATTTATTTGAAGTCATAAGATCATGTTTGGTTTGTAGTGTTTTAGATACATGATTAACTAAATAAATATGAAAATCTTATACTTTCAACAGAAACTTTGAACTAGAAAGCCTGCTTGTATGTTATATTTATTTGGTTTAAAAAATGTATGTCTAGTAAACAAGGAAAAGTATTAAACATTTTGAAGTGTTGCTTTGATGTTGAAATAAACTGTTCATGTACTCTTATCCTTTGAGTATTTGGGGTTTTCAGGAAAATTCAATTTAATTTTAATTCAATTGCTTCTTCCAACTATGTTTTATTATTACTTGTTTCACCTTTCCATTTTGCCAAAAATAGATTCTGAATATTGCCTCAAATGAATCTTGGGACTTATGTTTTTTCTTGGTCTAGCTATCAGAATTATAGTTATATTCTATACAGTTAGCACTTTCACTAGGAAGCAAGCCAATTGTAAACAATAGAGTCAATAAAATAATGTTTTATAGCAGGGTGTTCTTATTTGAATGAGAAGACCAGCTCAGACTTCAATTTTATTGGCATACTCCATGCTTGTCATATATAGACATATTTATTGCTTTTCTTAGGACTGTGAAGATCCCAATCCACTAATCAGAGCACTTGCAGTACGCACAATGGGATGTATAAGAGTTGATAAAATTACCGAATATTTGTGTGAGCCATTGAGAAAGTGCTTGCGGGATGAGGACCCTTATGTAAGAAAGACTGCTGCAGTATGCGTTGCAAAGTTGCATGACATCAATTCTACATTGGTTGAGGATCAAGGCTTTCTTGAAACACTGAGAGATCTTGTTTCAGACTCAAACCCAATGGTAAGTAGTCATGGGATTGCCAGAATCTGGCTTCATAGGCCAGAGCTTTCAAAAGTTTTTAATTGCTGTCTACTTTGACTTAAAATGACGTAAAATAGTAAATATAATGAGTGGCCCTCCATGAAACACAGTGGCCTACTTTTTATGATCAGCCAATTACACTAAATAATATTGAAAGCTCTGTAAACATATATCTTTTGTCTGATTAGTGTTTGTATGTGGGTGTGTTTGGTAACTTAGTATTGCAATCATTTGTTCTAGGTTGTTGCCAATGCTGTAGCTGCTCTGGCTGAAATTGCAGACTCATCTCAGAGTGCTGGCCAGTTCTTTGAAATTAATCCACAGACAGTCAACAAATTACTCACAGCTCTGAATGAATGTACTGAGTAAGTTTTTATTAAATACTACACATGCTGCACTTTAGAAAAGAGCATATAAATTTTAATTTTTTTTTGATTAAAGTAAATCAAAATAAAATGTTAAATCACATTATAACTTATTTGTTAAATACCATCAGTGCTAATAACCATGTCTAGGAACCAGTGGAATTCTACTTTGATTCTTCTTTAATACGAAGAGACACTTAAAGAGTAAAAAAGATAATGTCTGGACATTGTGATTTGCATTGATGGCATTTAACATTGCATTTTAGTCTGAGTGAATATTTTGTTTTTGTTTTAATCAACAATTGCATTAATATAGATTTCAGTTATATTTTTATTTCACTAGTTGCTCCTTCATTATGATTTTACAAAATGTGACAACTCATTGTTTTGCAGATGGGGTCAGATTTTTATTCTTGACTCTCTTGCTACATATGAACCAAAAGATGAAAAGGAAGCCCAAAGGTTTGCATTTATGAGCTTTTCCTTTCTGTTTTAACTTTAATTTATTTATGTTCTTGTAAAAGTTATTCCAGATAATGATAATGCAACCTTTGAAAAGAAGAAACTGAAATTTAATGTGTTTGTATAGTTTTTGGTTCGCATGGTGGTGCCCTTGAATTTCTTGCAACCATCGCAGAAATTTAAGGATGTTGTTAGTTGTTTATGTAAATATATCTCACAGAAATTTTAATTATTGCAATTTCAATCATAGTATTTGTGAAAGAATAACACCACGATTGTCACATGCAAACGCTGCTGTTGTCTTGTCAGCTGTCAAGGTATTTTCCACCTTATTTATCTTTTATCAAATTGCACTTTTTCACTATTTATTATCAGTTCTAGAATGAATTTTATTTTAATGTGTCTTTCAGAGCTCAATGCTATCCTAATGTATTAGCCTTATTTTGATGTAACTTGTGAGAAGAAAGGGAGATTGGAAAGGGGAATATGTTGATGAAAATGAGATGGACAGTGCAAGCAAGAGAAAAGACCAACAAGGGGGTTGAACTTTGAGGTTGAAAGGGAAAGAATAGAAAACATGTTGGTATTGTTTTTGTACTTACTATTTGAAAAATATCCTTTCCCGTAGGTGTTGATGAAATTTATGGAAATTATGTCACTGAGTTCAGTTTACATGACAAGCCTCATCAAGAAGCTATCTCCACCACTTGGTTTGTTCAAAAATTAAATCCATTATTTATAGCTTTATTGTCCTTTGATGTATGTTTCCTAATATACATTGGGGTTGGAAAGCTAGATAGGAAGATAAAGAAAGGGAAAGAAGTATTTTTGTTCCACAATGCTATAATGTGATTTGTAATCCATGCAAGTATCAAATTTCAGAATATTTGTCTCCTTGTCAAAGCATAGTTGAGACTATTTATCATTGTTAAATCCTCTGCCACTTACAGGCTTTTTGGAAGAATCTGGTTTGTAAGAAACAATTACTAGGTTGTTCAAAAGTTAAGAAACTCTAGTACTTTGGTCACGAGAAATTAAGAAACTTTACAATCTCAATTTGTATCAAAAGGAATACAATTAATTGCTTTCACTTGTTAATTTGTGTGATTTTTGTCTGGAAAGAATTGTAACTTGTGATTTTGATCTGCTTGGACTTGATGAGCATTTATATCCATCCAGAAGTGTTCGACTTTCAAAGGTGACTTTTGGTCCCGACAATTAAGAAACTCTTATTACTAGGACCGATCCTAGTTTGTTATAAAAGAAACGTTTACTGAGTTATGGATAGCAAAGTGTACATGACGGCACATTTGACGCAGTTGGACATTTTACTAATACAGAAAGTTTTATCATCCAACAGATATTTCCCTAGTATTGTATCAGATGGTTATTTAAAATAATTGTTTTATCTACCGTACTAGCAGAGTAGTAGCTTTTGCAGCTTCATTGTATACAAATAGGCTGTATGTTCGGGAGTGTTTACATATTTGAAACTTGTACCTGGGTTTATCATTACTGCGTTTTGCTAAGTTAATTAATGCTTTGAAACATGTTTTGATGTTGCTTAATCCCATCAATTCTCATCTTTAAATTGATCTGTTTTTAGTAACTCTCTTGTCTGCTGAGCCTGAAATCCAATACGTCGCCCTAAGGAACATCAATCTGATTGTACAGAAAAGGTGTGGCTTTGCATTTTTGTCTTCTCATTTTCCATGTCTTAAAATGAAGTCCCTGCCTCCGGGGGAATCCAGCTTTATTTATAAGCTGGCACGGCTTCCATATAGTAATTCTAGTTTGCCATCAGTATTATTTGTAGACGAAAAACAGCCCTCCAGTTTCATTCAAGAGACAGACTAATAGTCATTCTTTTATTTTTTTGAAAACAGACAATTAGTTCTATCATTAATTGAACGATTGCCTTGTTTACGTCAATGAACTGTCTATTTATAGTAGAGCTTTCGTACATGGCAAAGCAGCCACAAATCCTGGTTAGTTCCTACGAGAGGCTAAAATTATACCTGTTCAAGGTTCTGTTTAGTAGTTGGCATAAAGAATTGGGGATTGGATTTAAACACGTGTTCTTAGAAACTATAGTGTAGAATGGCATAGGTCTCTAGAAATGCCTTAGTTTTAGGTGAGTTCAGTAGGTCAAGAAATTTAGGCCGTTCTTCAGCACGAGAAATTACATTCTCTTTTATAAGAGCACGAGTCTGGAATTTGGTGGAAAATTTAGAGCACATTAAGAACAAGGTCGAAGAACTGTCGAAAACATATTTTTGGACAACGATGCATAAGTTTTCCACTATCATATGGACCTGAATTGTGCTTTCCGACACTAGATACTCTGCTAACATTGTCTATTTCTAATTGTTTATAAACCTTTTTCAGTAAAAGTATTTACATGCAATAGAGACCATCTTGGGTCTAATCAAAATATCCAATCATGTCTTGAAAATGTATTGTTTTCCCTTGTAGCTCAAAATTGCTTACATCCTACTAATTTGAGAATTAATTAAGAACAATTCAGCCACAAAATTGGAGGAAAATTAAGAACAGCCGGCCTGAACCTCAATTTTACTGGTTCTTGTAAAAAGAGAGTGTACTGGTTTAATTCAATTAATTTCTAACAACACATTTGCATTACTAGTTGATCACATGTATGGGTCTAAGCTGATGAAAAACTAGCGTTGAAAAATACTATCTGAATTCTCCTGTTCATAGTGAATGTATTTATTGTTCAAATTCCTTGTCTTCTTTATAATTACATCAGAGACCTTAATCCATGTGTTCTCTCGTATGTTTTCTAATACATCAATCTAATATATGAACGTTTTCGAGACAAAGAGTCAAAATAGACAATTCCGTCTGGTAAGCAGGCTGCAGTATGCTCAAAATATTGTTGATTAGGTTTCTCAAAGCTCTTTATTTCGAGACAATTCCGCCATTTAGGATGATCTAGATTTGCTTCTTCTTCTCTGGTACTGAATTCTAGAACCTATCTTAATTATTAAAGATTGTACTTTGAAGCTCAGTTCATAATCATTGCTTAACAAAATCATGTCTAGTATGCACTATTATGTTTGCGGAGCAACAGACGTACTGTATTTTATTACGATATATCTTTTGGACACCCTGTGCACCAGCCATTCGTTGAAAACTAGACAATGCGATGTTTCATTTCTGTTTTCAGACAGTGTATAGGATGAGCGTCTAGACGTAGGTTTTGAAAGAGAGATTTCCTATCGTGATTATTTGGATCCAGACAGGTGAAATCGTGTTTCAGCTAAACTTGATGTTTTTAGAAACCTTCCATATGAACGGGGGTTAATGACGCATAACACCCAGGCTTTTGATGAGCTAGGTGTCTCAACAAGTAATGTATGCAATCAACCTGGCGTTCTGAATACCAGCTTTTTATTATAACTCAATACTGTGAAAACATTTAATGCATTGAACAGCTTTGGTAGCCATATTGATATTGCTGGGAGTGGCTTTGAAGTGCCAATGCAAAGACAAAAATTTTGAGGTCTTCCTCGATCATAGCATTGCCTATTACACATAACAATTTCCATTATTTGTTGCCAAAACTGTATTTCTTAATGTTTTCCTCAATGGTTTTTACCCTGGAACACATTCCCCCCAATTTTTTCTTGGCTAGTACCTCGTTTATTTTTCACTTTGGGGTGCTTTTTATTCCAGCAGTTTTGAATTTTTCATTTTCAGCGTTGTATTGAGTTTGGCTTTGCACTGTTGCAGGATTTTCCTTTAGTGTGGCTCATTTTGTTCAAGGTTTCCATCCCTCTTTCCTGTTCTGCCTTAGCCCAATTGCCACATCCTAGCCGTAGCCAACTTCTCTCGACTGAAAACTTGTGATGGATTTTGCTGGTTTGCGTCCACAACAACGGGCTATATTGAAATGAATGGTGCTACGCCAATTTTGTTAGTTCTTAGTTCTGAATACATAGATGAGATATCATCAGTAAGAGATCTTTTTGTTGTTTTTTCTTAAGGGTCTTTTCTTTATGTTTCTCCTAAAAGCCTCTTTTCCGAGCTTCATGACTTGTGCATGTATTACCATAAGGATACTCTCAGATTTTGGTTTCATGTCATATCTTTCTAGTTTTTTGTCATATTCACTCTGTTGATGTTCGTAGCTAATTTATCCTCAATGAAAACTCTTATGGGAAGTCATTTCATTTTTAATTTTGTTTAATCCACTACTAAAATAACAAGGTAGAGCAAAATACAGAGCATCTACACAACTTAAATGCTGCAGGTTTTTTAGGAGACCTAAAGTAGTTTGACTAACGAGATGAGTTACATCTCCCTTTGCTGTAGGAAACATTATTTGAAGGTCTATGCTTGATGCCTGCAGATAGAGTACAAATGTTTTGGTTTTCATTCATGCAGCATTTTGCAAATGAATTTTTAGCTTTCTTTTAAATGAAAGCTTAGAGGTAGAGTTCCTAATCTCTAATAGCAAATCATTGCAGAGTCTTACCCCCATGATCTTATGCCAAATTGTAGCGTACTCTTCATTTCTCCATGTGTTTCCACGAGTTGAATGTCTTGTTTTGTATAAATCGATTTAATGAAAAATAGTTATGAAAGAAATATTCATTTATTTCAGGCCGGAGATTTTGAAGCATGAAATCAAAGCTTTCTTTGTCAAGTATAATGACCCAATTTACGTGAAATTGGAGAAATTGGATATCATGATTCGGCTTGCAACGCAACAGAATATTGGTCAAGTTCTTGCTGAACTTAAAGAGTAAGTTTACAACCTTCTTCCTTTTTAGTATTATATACCTTATATGTTGTATTGTCGTATATTATGTTATATATTTATGACGTGATTTATCGAGTCATTCTGAAGGAAGTTCTCAATAGTGCAAACTATCCTTAAATTTTTAGAATTTCATGTTTTGTTTTGGCCTTAAAGTCTGTGATTTTGAAGCATCCCAAATTTTGTTTGGTCTTGAAATAATGTTGACTTGAGAGCAAACCCCAGGCTTTTAAGGGTTGTAATTGACTGTAGCAGTTGTTTTATAGGAAATTATTTTGCCTAGGTATGCAACTGAAGTTGATGTGGATTTCGTTCGGAAATCGGTTCGTGCAATCGGAAGATGTGCAATTAAAGTTGAGGTAATTCCCCATTCATTTGTAACGTCGCAGTCAATCCCATAATCCTCAAGATCACTCTTTATTCCCACCATTCCCTAGTTTTTCCGCTCTGCCACTGCAAAGCAGAACTTCCTGCGCAGTATAGAGAAGCATGCCCGATCATGAATAGCAAACAGACACCCTAAGTTTGATCGATAAGGAGGTTGTATAATCCAAACAGCAAAACACATACAGTTGTCTGTTTGGATTATACGACCTCCTTATCGAGCAAACTTAGGGTGTCTGTTTGATGAAAGTGTTTGCAGACACTGTCTGGGAAGTTGAATTGGTTGACCTGGTAAAAATGTCATATTTCGATCATATATTTGTTGAGAAATTTCATTCATCAAAGAAACTCTTCATTAACAACAGCCAAAAGATCTCGTAATTGTGGATATTGACTAAGCAGCTCTATGAACCTGTTATTCATGTGTGTTATATGTCATACTGCTGAAGTACTTTTGGAGAAATCAGCAATACAATATATTTCCCGCGTAATATTGACCTCCATTTCATTGTAGCATACGGCTTGTTTAAACGCTAATTTTGTTCTCTTTTCCAGCAATCTGCTGAAAAGTGCGTCACGACTTTACTGGATCTGATTCAAAATAAAGTCAACTATGTCGTTCAAGAGGCCATCATTGTCCTAAAGGTTTTTCATTTCTTACTTATATGTTTACTGGGCAATAGTTAACATCTAATTTTGAGTATACTGTTTGAAATGGTGATAGACTGTTATAAATCACGTGATATAAACAAAGTCACATGCTCCATTGTAGCGGGAAGCAGTACTTACAAGATAGCGTAAAGAAGTTTACTTTTTCAAGTCGTCATCTTGCCTAGTGAAGCAATTTGGAAGCTGGATGAACTTTGAATAAGGGAAATTATTTAGAAATATTTTTAAGATTTTGTTTTACAAAAACTATTCAGTCGAAATTTACATACATCTGTTATATAGTAAGACAGATCTGCATGCTATCATTTAGGCTGTAGCATGTTTTTATAGGGCCATCCCCCTAACCTTAGCTGGTATTTTCAAAATTAGAGCATTGTACTTGTAAACAGCGAATGTTTGCATTGCCTGAGATTACATGCGCAACAAGGATTTGGCATGATTAGCCACGTAGTTTTACACATATCTGCTGGAATTCTTGTGAGGCTTTTTAGAATACCTTACGCTTGGATTGGCTGCCCAAATCGTACCATGTAATGTTGATTTATCTTAGGATATATTCCGAAGATATCCCAACAAATATGAAGGAATTATTGCCACATTGTGTGAGAATTTGGATTCTCTTGATGAGCCAGAAGCCAGGTATTTTTTCGATTGTTCTTGCCTTGAATTTTCTTCGCCCTCCTTTTGCTTTCTATTTGTATTGCTGCGTTCAGGACTTAGTCCAGGCCTCTGTTTTTAAAGATGAAAATTTAGGCATACTTTTTCGAACAAATCTCCTTTTCACTTTGAAGAGTTAAATGCCTCGCACGTGACGCAGCACATCACCTATCACACCTCCACAATTACTAGCTCAGAGTTACCAATAAAAGTTTCTCAATTATATTTTTAATTATTTATGATGTGCTTATCACAAAATTGCGAAAAATGCCTAGTATTGGAGACTAACCAATAATGACCCACGCTTATTGCATGCAGAGATAGAAAGTGCGAATGATTAGTCTTGCGTAAGAGTTTTATAGCTCTCTCAATTTACCCTCGTTTCCCCCAATTCCTTGGGGCTTGGGGGGTGCCTCCGAGATGACTTCAGTTCTGGCACGAGCATTTAGGACGGGATGCCCTTCCTGACGTCACCAATGGTCTGCGGTGGGCCTCGAACCCAGGACCATGTTGGTCTGAGTCGAGTGCATTACCGCTAGGACACGGCTGCTCAAGAGTTTTTGTAGCTATTTACTATGTTAAGTTAAAGAAGATCTCAATGGGGACATTGTGGTTAAAATTCGAATTTTTCTTGTTTTCTGGTTAGATGGTCTTTTGTAGTACACGTAGAATAGAGCTCCACTTATCAGCAAGATAGTTCAATTTTTCAACTTTTGTGTTACTAGCTAGAAGTGAGTTTATTTATTAGAAATATATTTGAAAGATTTTCCAGCTCCATGTAGCAGATTCTANCAAAATTTTCTAACTATGATCATATTTTTCATGTAATTGATGACGTATGTACATGTCTGTTGTAAGTTATCAAGAAGTGCAGTATTTTTTTTCTAATTTTAAAATAGTTGAAGCACGAAGTATTGTTAATTACATTTTGATTGTCTACTAGAGCTTCAATGATTTGGATAATTGGAGAATATGCTGAGAGAATTGACAACGCTGACGAGCTCTTGGCAACGTTTTTGGA
>OLMO02000262.1:1925971-1943867 GCA_900291935.2 Cassiopea xamachana | reverse complement strand
GCTTTGAGTAGCGCCATTCCACCGCCAATAGGCATTCCACCAAAGAAAGTGGGTGTCTCCAAGCCTGTGCCAATTGGGTGTGTTTGGGAGTGCTAAACCCATCCAGCCAAACTTTCTGTGGGCAGACTAACCAAATTTTCAATTTTTTTCGGAAAATGTGTGTTATTTTATGTGTCGATATGATAATATAAAAAATGTATTGATAGAAGTATTATTGTGATCTAGATGACTGATAGTATAAAGTTATTGCGAGTGTCAATTGCCTCTATGTTAAACTTCAACAAACATTTATCAATCTGCAAAAAAACTTCAAATAAAGTCAGAGCTTTTTCTAGAATTGTTCCAAATCTTGAAGAAGAAAAAATTTTATGCTATATATTTCTCTTGTAATATCCGATTTCAACTACTGTCCACTGATATAGTTGCTTAATGGGAAATCATCAAACAGCGAAATTAATAGACTCCATAAAGTTTCCTTAGAGTGCTACTAGACGCTTATGGGTCTGTCTTTGAAGAGTTTCTGCAGAAGAGAGGTGAGCATACAATACATAAAAGAAATCTACAAAATTTGCTTTTGGAGGTCTACAAATGCTCAACCTCTAAAAATCCCTCCTTTCTGTGGGATCTCTTCGGGCGTAGGCTCACAAATTATAATCTTAGAATAAAAGATCTCGTCCAACTACCAAGTACGTAAGCAGTGTGGTACGGATTAAATTCATTTAGATTTAGAGGAAGTATGCTATGGAACACAGTCCCTGACATGATAAAATTTGCTAAAAATTACCGACAGTTTAAAAAAATTAAAGATTGGACGGGATCCGCATGCTACTGTATAATATGTAAATTAATATCGTAAATAGGAAGATCCGTTGGCTTGAACTAGTTTGTGTTAACTTTTTCGTTTGTAGCAGACTTTAAATAAAGGTATTATAATAGTTACTATTTTTTCTTGTAACTGAAGATATACTAATATACTATATAACTGAAGACTCTTTAGCATGTTAAATGTTTGTAGAAATTTGCAGATTAATACGCTATAATTTTTCAGTTCTAAAGCTGGATTATTCCAGCTCTATAATTTCGTGCTTGGCAAATGTCACCATTATCTATTGAAGCTTTTAAAATTCACTGATTAGTCAGGGGATTGTAATAATGAATGTCATGTTATATTTTGAAGTAGGAGAATTTTTTGATTTTATTGAGTTTGACTAATTCGATACTGATGTCGATTCTCTTTTGCACATGAGATGTTGTATCAATCTTTAGGATGTAGGAATGACATAGCTTCTGACGAATATCACCCAATCCAACACCTCATCTTTATGATAATCTATCAATTACAAGTTATCTACATCTAACTTTATACTGTTTCAACAAAGCTGAGGACCCGGTCTTTAGCATACAGCTGAACCTCGATTAGTCGAACTGCTAAGGGAAGCAAAGTTTGTTCGACATATCGAGGCTTCGGTTTATCGAGGCTTTGCAATTCAGTTTCATGAAACTGTCAAAAACAAACAAAAGACTCAGTCACGCCATTATTGTCAGTATATTGCTATTTATTTACATATCTAATTGTCTAGATTCCCATTTCCTTTTGATTTGTGGACAGAGAAAAAATTTTTTCGAAGCAATGTCAGCCGTTTTAGAGATTGATTCATTTATCAGACGATATGATATTTACAAAAAAAATTAGACAAAAATTATCAGTTGCACCAGAACCATCAAATCTGCGATAAATATACGGTTTGTGTTAAGCTGTAGGAAAAGACCGTTTGACCATTTGGAAAGGGTTGCAATGAAAAATTTGAAAAAAGTTATATCTCATTTCCTGAACGCAGATACCTTTAGAAACAAATGCACTGTAAAAGTGAAAGGGCAAGCAGGAATTTGAGAGATGGAGATGGAGTGCAAGTCCATTGTCAACTGAAGTTTGAGGGTCGTGGGGATTTTGTGACGATTTAAAAATACCACTGTACATTTTGTAATTACCTGTTGAGATAAATTGATGAAGAGTTGATCAAGATCGCTCTTTAATCGCATCTTCTTTGAATTTATCGATTTTGTTCGACTTAAAAAGCGTTATTTGTTGAATAGAGTGAAAACAAAATGTTAGACTATCGAGATACTCGATTTGTCCAGATTTTGACTTACTGGGGTGTTTTCTGTACACGAGGCACACCAAATACCAAGGGACATGAGAAAATGTTCGATATCGGGGGAGTTCGACTCAAACAGTAGTGGATCTATCGAGGTTCAAATGTATCTGGAGTTATTAGTATTCAACAATAGGATTGAATTTGCTCGGACTAAGGCCTCTTCAGGGTCTGATTGAGCCCAAACAAACGAGCATAGCTTCTTACTGATTTCCATCCGCAGAAACCTTTTGGTCAGAAGGTCCAATCACCTGTTTATTATGCTTTTCAAAGTTAACTACTTATTGCCTAAACAACTGTACAAATTTATCCAAGTTGCATGGAAAGATCATAGCCACTTGCATTGAATGAACTATATAAATCAATAAATAAGAGATTGTTCATCATCATTGAAATATTGCGTTTTGATTAAGATTATTACTATTACAAAGTAAAATTATTTACAGTTGGTGTATACACATAGCTTGCAAAGACTAAATCATACCAACTATTTACAACATGAAGGGTAAAGGTAGTCCCATATACTTTCATATGTGGGGGAGTGCCTGTTACAGAGGGCACTTATAATGAGCCATCTGCAAATGAGGTAGGGTAGCCAGTTCCTTTCCTCGCCACCGTTATCTCCCCAGTGTTGCCACCGGGTACCCATTTGCTGCTGGGTGAACAGTGAGCGAGCATTCAGTCAGGGCATCGAGTCGGGCTCGAACCGTAGACCTTCCGCACAGGAGGCATGCGCTATAATTACTATGCTACCTCGCTCACATTTACTACATTACAAAAGTTCAAAAATGGCCTATCAAACCCTCCAAACAAAGAACTATTGCAGATACTCCTTTATGGCCACGAAAAGTGGCCTTTTCACTCAAATACAAACAGTCTTGAGGCAGCATTAAAATATATTCAGGGCACAGAAGTTACTAATTTCCTTGTGTAAGCCTCGTGTAAATCCACGTTTTTGTGCAAAATTTGTTTTTCTTTATGATCAGAGTGGTGTCGCTCATGATCAGGCGCCAACTTGGCCGATTGGCAAAAATCCAGTTTGTCACTGCTTTCTCTTTGTGAGATATTTCTTCGCGAGGATTTTTTAAAATTTGTTTGACACTACAGGTACTATGGGCTACACCCCTCTAATTACTTTTGTAGCTTTGTTGCAACTTTTGTAAACTTATGTCTCTATATTAAGTTTACGTCTTAGGGTTGCTATGCATTTCCATGCTCCCTTGGCTTTTGTATTGTAATTGTTATTGTAAGTCTTAAGAGAATAGAAAAAAGTGTTAAAAGTAGTGAAAAATATAGTAAAAACAAAGAATTACTAAATATTTTTATCTAGTTATTTCTAGGATCTCACAATTTCCTCATTTAGTTTATTGGCAGATATTGCAGTTACATCCATACCCAGTCCTTTGTTTAATCCTGTTTAAATTATTGCAATTGAGATAACATTGTTAATGTCAACGGGTAGCGTGCTCCAAAAATAAGCACCTCTGGATGTGAGAGAATATGCTCCACATGTATTTGTTTTTACATTTAGTGTTTGCAAAAGATTTTTGTTCTTAGTTCATATTGCATGCCTCTTTTTTCAAAGAACTTCCACATGAGTGATGGATTTTCTTTTGAAAGGCATTTATGTATTTGCACAAGCAATGCTCGATAATATCGCTTTCAATTTCGGCTCGCTTTGAGGACGAAAGCATGTGATATTATTCCTTGTGTGCAAGAATTTAATGATGCTGTTCTTCACCAGTAGAGCTTTTCTAACTTTGATAAATAATTTACAGATTGCATCATTCGATCATATCTTGATAAAAGCCCTTTATTTGGTGGTTTAAGAGTTTATTTGAAAAAATTGAGAATTACGTGATAATGAAAGTTTCATTCTTATTTTGCTTGATCATTGAATTCTGGTTGTTTGTCTAGTTGTCAGGTTTGCTATCTGATACTATCGAATCTCCCTTTTGGCATTGATTAGAGAGAGTGACAATAAAGGAAGCATGCTCACTACATGCAATGACAACTCAGGTTAAGGTCGTATTCAGGTCCGGTGTAGTAACGGGCATAGATCTGGGTTGTGAAAATTCTCATGGGCCTAAAAACTTTTGAAGTCCTGAAGGGTCCTGTTGGATTTTGTCACGTGTAGTACTCCTCCGCAATTCGTCGTATGTCAAGCTTAGCTTTCGCTTCATAGCTCAGAGTTAACATTTCAGAGTTCACAATTCACAGTTCACAGTTCACAGTTTACAGTTAAGAGTTACGGGTTGAGATTAAGAGTACACCGCCAGTAGTGTAACGTTTCGAGTTTAAGTTAAGAGTTTCAAAATAGAACAAGATTTATGTTATTATTGTAGATATTGGGTTGATTCAATGCTATTATATATTCAACGAGAAGTTTAGTTATTGTCAAGTCTTGCACTGATCCATAAGAGCATAATGTTTACAACAGGTCCCGCAGAGGTTTTGAAGAGACAAGTTTCTTCTTCATCTAGAGGTACAATTAAGCTGGGACCCTAATCTTACTGAATTCCTAATTGCCCTGGGTTTCTCTGTTACGCCACTGCGCATGACCTTAGCAGTGGTGGATCCTTAAAGATATTGAAAACATGAGAGACGCCCATTTGGAAGTTTTTGGTCGCATCGCTTCACATAGAACGCCCGTGTACCTCTCATAGACTGCATTGCGGTCACAGACAAATCTCAATGACTATAGTTTGGAAAATTCGAGGTCTTCCTCCCCTATCTTTCCTCCTTGGATCAACTTTTTCTTATCTTCATTTTTTGTCATATTGATTCATTATTTCGTTTATCACAGCTCTGGGAAGTGATGCTTTCAACTTCAAATACAGTTTCACAAATAATAGCTTGCCGGGTTTGCTTTTCTTTTAACAAACAGAATCAAATACTGATTACTTGCACTTGCGATTCTCTAAACCTGGTTACACAATGAAGGAAAAAGGCGATTTAAACAAGCTTATTTCCCTTTAACTTTTTGTCCCCTAGAAGTCAGATTTAGTTATGACTTAGAGCGAAGCTCAAAGCTTTTTGGCTCTGCCAAGCTTTTAAACGTTTACCCCACGCAAGCAAAATCTTCACCAGCCCCTAATGCCTTTTAAGCAGCCTGTTTCTTTTCTGTTTGCAATATAAAAGACAAATTGAGCGGAGTCCTTTGTTAGAAATCCGAAAGCGAATGTGATTATCATGTTTGGAGATTCTGAAAGTGAAGCTAGGTTAGAGGGTCCAAGGCCTGGCGTAAAGTAGAATGAGCACTTCGAATAACAGGTTGGTTTCCAAGTTCGTCATCAACAGTACAAATGAGGTATAAAGCGTTTATGTTAGCTTAAGAAATTAGTATAACTAATAATGTAACATAAAAGAGTTTTGGCATATGGAATATAACGAAAAACAGTGAGGGAGAGAAAGGAACTGTGAGATGTGGTTCACATTTATTTTGTGAGAAAGGTATGACAGCACCTGTTTGTTGTCAAATGGGAACCCTGTCTCTTTTATAAAATGCTCCTTAAATTTAACCTGGGTCTAAACCTCATGTGTGCGGTACGTATTTATGGCTTTTGTTGATGACTGATGAGCAGCAAAAGCTATGTCAGCAGATAAAAGTTTGTGGCAGCAAATGCAAGCTGAAAAAGTATTGTACAAAGAATTAAAACTTGGGAGGCGATATCAAAAGTACTTTGATTGTCGTATTGTGATTTTAGTCGTAGATAGAAGTTAAAAAGAGTTTCTGAACTATAAAATTCGTGTCCACACCTCAATACTAGGCCTAGGCTCGGTCCAGGAGTATGCTGTGTCCACACTACAAAGGATAAAATTGCTTGTGTGGACACAAACCTGGGTCGAGCCCGAGGTGCAACCCTAGCATTTGCACAAAATATAAGTGAAAAACATGCTAGGGGGAAAACTTTAGTGGAAGAGAAATTCTTAGATTTGAGATCCTCCTACATGTTTTGCTGATTAGGTAATGTTAAGCGATGATGTTGATCTACTTTTTTCATCTACTCAAATGCCTATTAATGCTCTATGATCAGAATGCACTCATTCTCCTGATTTCTCAAGAAGCTCGCATTAATAAGAAGAAAACTTCTTACTTTTGGAAATTTTCATACGAACTGTTGTTTTCCCGCCACATTTCTTTTCGCCTATGCGATTAATCCTGGACCAATATAGAGTAGGCCGAGCTCCAAGTTTTTCGCGCCCACACTACCAGGCCTAGGTTTTCAGATACTGGACAAGGCAGTGGTGTCGTTGAGGGGGATCAGGGGGCTTAACTATCTTCTTAAAATTATTAGAACATTTTAGGGGCTCAGTCTTGCTTTATCAACCATGTGTTAGACTTGATAAGTTCTTAACAATGCATTTGCCAAGGGAGTAGATTAGAAAAATACGCTCCTAACAATAGAAGAAGAATGCTACTAACCTTTTCTGGTTTTTTTCGTTTAATACTTTCACATATACAGCTGTAGCAAGCAAATTATTGCTATAGCCCAAAAGTTGGGTGTGACTAAAGGCATGGCTACTGTTTTTCTAAATCGCAGACCTCTTCTTACAGATTTAGGATTGCACCACTGGGGGACAGCAAAAGAAATCGTTTAATATAATCTGCTATTTTAATTGTAGTCTTCATCCATACATAGATAGCTGGAGAAAGGCAACGATGGATGTGAGGCTACGTATGACAGCAAAGTTGTGGGAAAGTGTGATAATCATAATTGTTGCTCATCTTCTATCCTGTGCTGACAGATTCTCAAATGGTTGTTTAACTTCAGATTCGACAGTTGTATTGTGTGTTAATCAAAATCTAACAACAATGCCAGATTGGATACCCTTAAACGCAACAGAGATCGATCTGTCTTACAATCCATTCCTGAAGCTTCAAGAAGATTCATTTTTTAGATTCACTAACCTGTTGTACTTATGGCTGAGAGGTTGTCACTTGAACCAACCACTTCTTCTACCAGACAGCCTATGGTATATCGATTTACAGCACAATTCGTTCTCTATGGAAAATGTTGCAGCAATGTTCAAAAGGATGCAGAAGCCTCGTATCCATACAATACATTTGGGGGCAAATAACTTAATACTAGATGGAAGCCTCTCTGTCTTTCCGACGTCTGTTGACTCTTTATACTTAAATAACAATATCTTGAGAAAGTTAGACGTAGATGATTTTAGAGGCTTTTCTCTTCTGAAAACTCTTGATTTGAGAAGTGACGGTCTTCGCAGCATAGCAGCTGGAGCCTTTGATGATTTAAAGAAACTCACCGACTTGTTGTTGACTGATAACAACATAGCAGATATTCCGAAAAGACTTTTTCAGCATAACCCTCGAATATCTTATATAGATGTGGAAAACAATTGTTTAACAGAAATTCCCGATCTCAGTGGAATAAGAAACCTAGCTCGTTTGATTCTATCTAGGAATCGAATTAAGACTGTGAACGGTAGCAGTTTTGGGATACGGGAAATAAAGGGAATCTACTTAGCATCAAACGAGATAAAATCTGTTAACTTCTTTGGACTGTCATATGACACCTTGGATATCTCAAACAATCGCATTTCAAGCATTGAACAAGGATCACTTGGAGCTAATTCACACATATCTGCATTGCTCCTTCAGAGAAACAACATCACGACATTGACAGGAGCATGTTTTCATGGTATTCATTCAATAGACGAGCTTCATCTTCAAAGTAACAAACTGCGATGGATTGCAAAGGGTACATTTCGCAACATGAGTATTGACAGCCTACTGCTTTTCAATAATAGCTTGACTACAATGGATGGTGTAATGGAAGGAATGAAAAAACAACCAAACATATTGTTGCTATTTGGAAATCCACACATTAGTTTCATGAGAGCATCTGATTATGAGAACATGATGACTGGTTCTGAAATATACATTGACTGTCGCTCCATTAAGACGTTTTCCTTTCCATTTATAATGAAATCAAAATTAATATGTAGTCCTTCTGAAAGACTGGTGATAAATTCATCTACAAGAGGTCTTGAGGGGAACGGTTTTGTTTGTCGTAAATTTAAATGCTATAAATGCTACCCCTGTCCACTGGGACAACATGATGTAGCCATATATCATAAGGGCCATCATTGTTTTCGTTGTCCGTATGGTGAATTCTATCAAGATGAGATAGCATCCATTGATTGTAAGAAGTGCCCTGTCGGTCAATATGTGCCTCCGGATAAAGGTCCAGGAAAAAGTCCACTAGACTGCCTCACATGCCCAATGGGTACCAATACAAACGCCTCTGCGGGGTATAGAGCATGCCTTTGCCTACCAGGATATTCACGTACATACCGATTTGGAGCTTGTGAGAAGTGTGTTCAAAATGGCTTCCAATGTAATAGAGACTACCCAGAACTGAGACAGGGTTATTGGATGAGCTGGAACATAATCAAAGCATGCAGGGATTCATTTAAATCTTTCATGTCCAATCTCGATACAAAAGATGACACTTATGATCGTAAAGCAAATTATTTCAACTGCACTCTACCTATTGCACACAAGTGTCCTATTGCCAAGTCTTGTAAAGGTGGAGTTGATGCAAGATGCTATAAAGGATATAGTGGTGTACTTTGTGCTGTTTGTGACTCTGGGTACATGAAACAATTTAATAAATGTGTTAAATGTCAATCTCCAGTTGTCTCTGTAGTTGAATGTATTGCATACTTTCTGTCATTTGTCATCCTGTGTTGGTTAATGTCAAAACTAAAGAACATAACTCTAGCTGGGAACGACAATGAGAAAGATGAACGAACCTTTGCAGATTTGATTCAGTCAAGCTTGAAGATTCTGATGGGATTCTATCAGGTGTTAGTACGAATTATCAATGCATTCTCAAGCATCCAATGGCCAAGTACTCTCACTCATGCAGTCAAAGTGTTTGAGTTTATTGAACTGTCGGTGTTGAGGATTCCATCATTGCACTGCATACGATCCGACTGGAGATTAAACGCAATTGGGGAGTTTTGGATCTCTCTTATTGCAATGGTAGCCATTCCCTCCCTCGTGCTCATTTACTTTGCTCTCAAGGTAGCCATCTATTACTGCGTTTTACCAAATAACTTCAGACAGAAACGAATGATTTCAATAAAGAACAGCCTTCAGTCGATTGTTTTGTTTTTCTTTGCTACGTATCCATTTATATCCACAAAAATATTTAATGTTTTACCTGGTAGTTGTCATACACTTTGCACTGTGAAGGAGAATGGTCATTGCTTCCATAAGATGTCTTATCTCCACAATGACTACAGTGTAGAGTGTCCACATGCAACCGGTGGCGGTAATTTCAATGTCATTTATGCTTACGTTTCCCTATTGCTTCCAATTGGCCTACCTTGCCTATTATTGTATCTGTTGTGGAGATTCGCTCCCAGGCAATCCGCAGAATTACGTGAAGACTTAGAGGAGAATGAAGAACAATGTTATGTAGAATGGGACGCTTACAATGTATCCCTAGCCAACTGTGAAGTTGCGACTCTTGAAGAGAATTCAGTTGCTGCATCTGCACTCAAGATAACGTATGGAAACTACAAGACATCTTGCTGGTATTGGGAGTTCATAGAAATGATGAGGAAGCTATTGACGGTTGTAGCAAGCAGCTTTCTCCTTCAGAATATCAAAATTGGTCTGTATAGTAACATACTATTGAGCATTGTATTTGTGGTATTACATACCAGCAAATGGCCAATGAAGGATTCATTTGACAATTACATGCAACTGTTGGCATTGGCATCTGTCACCGTAAATCTGTGTTACAGTGTGACGAAAGCCAACGACATTGGCGATGCAGATATTATTGACAATGAAAAGGATGTTGTTGGGTTGGGCTTAATGCTTGTGTCTTTGAATTCTTTGGTGGTGATACTAATTGTTGCTCGCTGTGTCAAAGAGGTTGCTATGAAGCTGATTCAGAGATTTTGTGTTAGCTGCTACTCGTTCTCTTTCAGTGTCAACTGTTGCAATTGGGAGCGTAATGTAGACGAGAGTCAGAACTTGTACGTTAATCGATAAAATCTAAGAGTGATGTGTTTCAGGATGCTTTTGCAATTGTTCATTTTAGTGTATTGGCTTGTCTTTGTAAACTTCCCTTTCCTCTACATATGTAAGTGCTAGGTAACTGGCTCCTGACTAGCTTCTATAAGCCAACAACTGTTTATGGGATATGCATTATCTGTTAGCTCTTTTTGCTCTCTGTCATTTGATTTACGCCATATCTTCTATCTTTCATTATTGTAGGACTCTTTATATGGTTCTGCTTTTCGAATCATTCAAAAAGAAACTTTTTTCTCTAATCTGGCCAACTGAGAAACCTACATATGGAATTTATGATCCTAAAGACCTTGGAATTCTCACCCAGCTAAGAGTATGCCTCAGAATGCTAAATTCACATAAATATAATCACAGCTTTCGAGATACAGAAGATCCAATTTGTCTAATAAATGACAGAATTGAAGACACAGAGCATTTCTTGGTGCAATTTCATGCATATAGTAAACAAAGACGTGATATCCTTGGTGCGACTAACGAAGTTCTTCAACTATATAGCGTCTCAAATTTACAAAACCAAGTCATTATTCGAACAATGTTGTATGATAATAAAAGATTACTTATAACCAGAATCGACAAATCGTAGAAGTAACAGTTCGATTCATTCGTACATGAAAGCGTTTCTCATAGGAAAATTAATTTCAAATTAGGTCAAAATATTTATCTTACCCTCCCCTCAATCACTTTATTACTACTTCTTGCACATTTTGTTATTCAATGTATTTTTCATGAATTTCTGTTACAAAGGTATATATCATAATCTACCATAGTCCTCCAATTCATACAAGTTGTTCTACCTGTTTTTCTGAATATCTTTAACTGAACATACTTCTCTCTATTGAGAAACCAATAGGATATTGGTATAGTCCTTGGCATTGGCATTGTATTTTTGTTAAAGGCCATTGGGTAGTTATGCCTTTCATACTTCCAATGGTATCGTCTACTGTAAAATGTTTTGTAATTGTTCTACAGCACGAAAAAGCAGCAACATTCTTTTGACATACTGAATGCTTTTTTTGTCCGACACTCGTCAGAGTATGAAATATCGGAGGACAGGCCGTAGGACAACACCTAATTTGCAAATCTAGAATTTGCTAAAACATATACAGACGACAATTTTTGGATCATTGGGCAAGCAAGATCGCCTTTTCATTAAAGTCATTCGAACAATGTTAACCTGTTTACATCAAGACTCAAAACCCAATTTTGTGTAGACAAGAATAGTTCGTTTTTGCAGTAGAATTCTTCAAGTAAACAGTGGTTAATTGGTCATAATTGGCCATTCTTGGGGAATGTTGCCGCCTTTTTTGTGATGCAGTAAAGTTCTGTAGTACTAAGAGACTATTTTTGTAATAGTGTTAGTTAAAGGTGTAACGAAAAAAATTATGCTTCTTCATAAGCTTTCATAGGCTATATTACACACTTATTAATATTACATTACACACTTATTAATATTATATTACACACTTATTAATATTATATTACGCACTTATTAATATTATATTACGCACTTATTAATATTATATTACACACTTATTAATATTATATTACGCACTTATTAATATTATATTACACACTTATTACTATTATATTACACACTTATTAATATTATATTACACACTTATTAATATTATATTACACACTTATTAATATTATATTACACACTTATTAATATTATATTACACACTTATTAATACACACTTAGATTAATTATCTACTAAAATTGAAATCACAATATTTTGTATTGGGAATTGTAAGACAAAGAAGTGTGCAGGTGGAAAAAATTAAAATATTTTGTTCTTGTGATCTTAGTACTAATTGTGGCCTTGGGGGTATAAGACGAAGGGATATCAACTGACTACTCATGGATTGTATCATTAGAAGTCATGTCACTGCTCATTTCATAATTATTATCATATTCAATTTATGAACTGTAACTTAGGTATGGCTCTTTACGGTAGATGATAATGCAGACTTATTTCATTGAGCCTTTCCTTTTCCAATGGAATGAAGCTATGAATTATCTAATAAAGTGATACTGTGACTTTAATTCATGCCATTTCATGAAATGGAGTACAATAATGAAAGAATGATAGACTGTGCCAGGAATGCTTCTTGTCAGATTTCAAGACTCAGCTTGCTGAGTTGCACCAGCGTAACAGAGACACTTGGAACCTCTAGGAATTCAGTAAGGTTAAGGCCGCGTCTCCATTGCCTCTTCAATTAGCAAAAGTCTTTCTTCTTGAAGACCTTCAGGACTCCAAGAGCTAGGTGACTGTAGAAGGTATCCTAACCCTGTAGCTAATGTTCAATTGTGACTAATCATACTACATTTATATATATATATATATATATATATATATATATATATATATATATATATATATATATATATATATATATATATATATATATATATATAATGCTCTGTAAACATTGCATATCCCCTTTACTTTGAATAAAGTGTCAATATCCTAATTATGAAGTGCATGCATGTAACAGAACAACTGATGCAAAATGTATTAAGGAAAAAAATTATATATTGTAAATGTCAACGATATATTTCCAGTAATCATATATGTTCTGTCCATATCTATATATTGGTCATCGGTTTCTTATTGGATATCTTCGCATGTTTAACTCAGAATGTTTGTTAGTTGAATCATCATCATAATCATCATAGCTATAATTACCATCATAATCATAATTACCCTTGTCTTTAAGACAAAGTTTTTTTAAGAATGAAGCTTTTCTTGTTATTCTGTGGTCATCTGTTTCAGCTTCGATCAAAGTTCATTTCTTGCACACAATTGTATATGGCTTTGAATCATACTTCGTTCTAAACTTGTTCCGCTTTCACTGTTGAAATAGAACTGTATCTCCGATATTCAAGTTTAATTCTTTCACCCTTTTCTTGTCATCTGAATGTTCTTTCGTTCTTTTTTTAGCAAGAGCATCTCGTTTGCAAACTTCCATATGAGTTTGTGAATTGTCAGAAGTTGTGTCTTGGGGTAACTTTGTGCTTATATCTGAGATCCTGATTTTGTCAACCGATGGTAAACTTGAACCTTTTTCAGTACTGGCATGAGTTGTTGTAGATACTGGCACGAGTTGATGTAGATACTGGCACGAGTTGTTGTAGAATTTTCAACTTCCAACTAAGTTTGTAAAAATTCAGTTTTTTTCGTTGCTTAGCCACTGAAAAGACAACATAGCTATAGACGACAACGATTACAGTGTTGAATGTTCGTGTTGAGAAGTAGGGCATGTCTCTTCCTTGGCATACTGGCGTGAGATTCCTTTTCTTATAGTGCAGGCGTGCATACATGCGACAACAAAAGGAGAATTTGTCGTAGTTTTTACCCTTTTCGTGGCACATTTTCAAAATTCGATCAAAGCCAGGTTGATGGGCCTGTTTCTCCTTCTTGGTATGAAGATCAATGATGAAAACGAGCACATTTTATTTTGCAATAGGGCATTTTACAACATTAAATAGGGTGTTGCTTTAACATTTTTTCAGGGGGTAAGCTCCAGATCCCATTTTCCATTCTACTTGCCAATTAAATAACTATTTTTGCACACAATTTTTTATCACTTGGCACAGATTTGTAGACATGCAAGAGTTGCTGGAGCTCTTAACGCATGTGCTTCCCCCAAATAAGTTCAGCTGTCTACAAGCATGGCAAATAATAATCTCGCGCTAACAGGTGTCAAATGAACGTCCGCCTGCTTATCAATTTTTAATTTTTTTTCCAGCCCCCCGGACCTTACTAGGGCCCCCCGTTTATTAGTTTTAAGGAAAGTTACTCTTTTTACAAATCCCTCATTTCATTTCCTTTCTTTGTTAGTACTATTCACACCAAATTCTCATGACAAAATAGCGTACTGCTGTGTATATTTTAGCTCTATGTTTATGATAACCTGTTTTTGTTCTTTCCTTCCTTTTGTAATCATTTAAGCCTTTTCTTAAATTCCGACCTCCTGTTTATGTAAACCTCCCCGTTTGTTAAATATCTGAATTTTTCCGACCCCACTGTTTATTAGGACTCCCTGCTAACTTGGCACTTGAGATTACTTTGTTGAACTGATTTGAAGGGATCCACCGACAAAAAGTACTGGAAAAGGGGTCCACGGGTAGAAAAAGGTTCAGAACCACTGGTCTAGAAATTGCTTAGTTAGTTCATCAATACAAGGAAGCCATACCTTTTCCCCGTGAAATATTTTGAATTTAATGAAAAGTTACTAGAAAGGCGCCTTGCTCATTGGTGAATGACGCCTTACTCATTGGTGGTTTCAATAGAAAAATGTAAGATACATTCTTGAGGCATAAAAATTTTTAAAAAAGACAGCAAAGGTCAAGAAAATGATTTTTGCCCCAGACCCCATAGTCTTTAAAACCACCACTGCCCCCTCATAAACTGTATAAGCTTTTTGAAAAAATCATAAGGACTATGTGTTAGAAAAGTGGGCATCTGAGCCCCTTATTTCCCATCTGGGTTCCCTATTTCCCACTTGGGCACCTTTTTGTCTATCTTCACCGGATATTGCATCTTTCTAGAAATGTAAAGGTAGGGGTAATCCCGTATGCTTTTATACTTAGGGGAGTGCTGGCCAGCTCTTTTTCTCGCTACTTTTATCTTTCCAGTGTTGCCACCAGGTACCCATTTGCTACTGGGTGAACAGTGAGCGAGCATTCAGCCAAGACGGACTCCGACCGTAGGTAACATGCGCCCTAACAACTATGCCACCTCAACCGTGTTCCACCTTGTCCTTATGCCACCTCGCCCCATCTATTACATCACATATACGGTTTATTACACATACGGTTTGCTACGTCACAGACTTGAAGCCATTTTGGTACAAAGCAGGAAACCTCGAATATTATTTGGTCTTTTATACGTACGCTTTACAGCAATACATGTTTCTCTTCTGCTTTCGATGTATAGGCCATGTGCAGAGGCGTGCTTAGGAACCAAAAGTGAAAGCGATTATTCTGCTCGATGATTCTGAAAGTGAAGGTAAATTCAAAGCTCAAGGCTTGGCATAAAGTAGAGAAAGAATTTTGAACAACAGTTTGGCTTCCACATTTGTCATAAAAGGTGCAAGTGAGGTATGTTAGTTTGATATTATCTTAAGAAATTGGTATAACTAATAACGAGCCATAAAAGAGTTTTGAGATATGGAGTATAATTGGGAAAGGTGAGGGAGAGAGATAATGGAGATGCGCTTTTTCTATATTTGGTGAGCAAAAGTATTAAACCATTTCCTGATTATCAAACGGTGAGAGAAGTACCCTGTATTGTTTATGTAACTTACCTAGTTTTGATTGATCAAGCTAATTATTTTACAACGATATCCCTTCAGCAATACTTACAATGGAATTGATATTTTGAAGTATGGTTGAGATGACGGCTCTAGTAAGCAGGTTAGAATTACTCTCCATTGTGGGAGTGCGCAAACCGTTCGTACTAGACAGAAATAGTGCCTACTTTAAATGAAAAAGTTGTCTGCAGTTAGAATTGAAGTTATCATGGCTTTCTAACTTGGTAGCTGCGACTAAACTGCCTCCATGTATTCACTCCTAATAGTTCAATCTTTAAGTAGGACAAAATCCGACTTACGTGTAACTCAGACGATACTCGGACTTCTTATAAGTCGGACTATTTTACCTGGTCTGCAGCGTTCCAACTTACGCGAGTTCGACTGTAGTAGGATTGTTTTTATGGTCACGGCTTGAGGTTTCTATAGCAAACAGGAAATTTCTAACATAGGACAATAACGAAAGTAAAAACTGGGGATGACTTCATTATCAAGGCTTCATAAGGGTGTGGCCTCCACACCATTCATAATCCTAACCCTTTCCCAATAATTATTTGACAAATCTGGCCCTGATGAAGAAATATCTTCCAACTGTTACTTATATCGTGCATTTACTAACTTATATTCCTTATGACAGATCATCTGTCTCAGTTCGTCGTTTTGTTATGTGTACTTTTAGTCAATTTAAACGTCGTTAGAGAGGGGTGTCTAAAGAGCTAAGATCATGATCATATGCAACAAGAGGGGGATTGGGATCAAAACTGCGAATATTTTTAGACGTCGCAAAAATTATGATCCCTAATGGAAATCTAATTGAGCTTGAGAACACCCAAATGGATCATCATCGTCTTTATAATTATCATTATTTATAGTTGGTTACAGCTATAGTTGTTAAGAACTAATTCAGATCAGCTATTACAATAAAGGAAAAAGACAACAATTAGACTATAGTAGATATGGAAAAATAAATATTTATTTACAAATTTGGCATGCTTTGGCATCCTACTTCGCGATCAATTATTTGAATTTTGTCGAGGTACCAACTCTCTTTATTTCATCCTTTAAAGTATTCTATAGGAGACTGTCTCTAAATGAGAGAAATTCTAGTCCAAAAATATTTGTTTGTGCTTGTGGAAGCCTGCGTAGTGCCTTGGTACTGAGATTGTAAGGCATATTCTTTTCTACAACAATTTCCTACATATATCGAGGATTTATTTGGCTAGTTGCCTTGTAAATTTCAGTCATGAGATGAGTAGATCGTGCGGAATACAGTTATATACTTTAGACAGATCAATCAGAATAGTACCAGCAATGCCATTGGTATCAAGGCACCTTTTCCAAGTTTCGGTTGCACGAAATAAGACATGCTGGGTGCTTATCCTTGCCTGAAGCCGGATAGTAGGGGAGATAATACTCCATTAAAGTGGCTGTTTACTAGCAATACAACATTTCGTTCATATAGCTTGGACAGAGTAGCCAAAATACAAATCGGTCTGTAATTTAATGCATTTAAACATCGATTCTGCAGTTTGGTTCAATTAAGTTTGAAGAATTTCACGCTAACTGGAGACATTCCCCCCCCCCGATTTTAGTACGAATACACCCCAAGAACTTTGCCAAACAATATTTGATAATTGTTGATCAAATTAGTTTATTGATACGAATTAAATGCATTACAATCAAAATACTTGTTGCATCCAATGTTGTTTGCAATTTCTCCTATTTCACGCAAAGTTCAGGTAGCTGCTTTGTCTTTCCAACAAATTTTCTTGCCACTTTACAACTTTATTAAAATTCCATTCTCTCATTGCTTTTGGATATGGAAATTCTACAAATGTTTGTAGACATATGACAAAGCATAACAGTGAATAAATTAGCTCACATTGAAAAGGTTTTACGCTTACAAACAAAGTTTACCTATTTGCTTTGGCCAAAACTATTTCATGCTTGGGTCTGCACCTCAAAAAGCACTTGAAAGTCTAATTTATGCTATTTACAGGGCTCATACTGAACCTAGAAAACTTGGATAGATTGTTTTTACAAAAATTCAAGGAAAACTAGGACGTCAGGAAATTTTCTGTAATTTTTTTCCAAGTCAGGCAATAGTCACGGACATTTATGTAATTCTCAAGTAAGTAAGGGAAAAGGCAGGGAAAACAACAGTTTAGTCCATATATCATTTATTTTAAATCTCTGCATGGTTGCTCGCAATGTGGCTATTCCATTTGTTGTCAGTAAACGTGCCTTTTATCGCTTTAGATAGTGCAGTAGCATGTACGTGTAGATTACCTATCTATTAGGCTCCAATTTGTTTACCTATTTTGCACATATGTGAAATAGTGGTCAGGAA
>OLMO02000262.1:1898325-1921434 GCA_900291935.2 Cassiopea xamachana | reverse complement strand
GTGTTAGTACGAATTATCAATGCATTCTCAAGCATCCAATGGCCAAGTACTCTCACTCATGCAGTCAAAGTGTTTGAGTTTATTGAGCTGTCAGTTTTGAGAATTCCATCATTGCACTGTATACGTTCCGACTGGAGATTAAATGCCATTGGTGAATTTTGGATCTCTCTTATTTCAATGGTAGTCATTCCTTTTCTCATCCTGGTCTACTTTTCTCTGAAGGCAGCCGTCTCATTTTTCTGCATTTCACGTGAGAACTTTGGACAGAAACGAATTATTTCTTTAAAGAACTGCTTTCAGTCGATTGTTTTGTTCTTCTTTGCAACATATCCATTTATATCCACAAAAGTATTCCATGTTTTACCTGGTAGTTGTCATACACTTTGCACTGTGAAGAAGGATGACCATTGCCTCTATAAGATTTCTTATCTCCGCAACGACTACAGTGTAGAGTGTCCACACGCAAGCGGTGACCGTAGTTTCAATTTCATTTATGCTTACGTTTCCCTATTGCTTCCTATTGGCTTACCTTGTTTATTGCTGTATTTACTGTGGAGATTCGCTCCCAAGGATCATACAGAGTCACAGCCCCAAAGACACCTGAACACTGAATGCGAGGACTCACAGGAGAATGAAGAGCAATGGCATTTGGAAAGGGACGAGTACAATGAATCTCCAGCAGACAGTGAGGTTGCGAATGGTGAAGAGATATCAGTTGCTGCATTTGCACTCAAGATGACGTATGGTAACTACAAGACATGTTGCTGGTACTGGGAGTTCATAGAAATGATGAGGAAGCTATTGATGGTTGTAGCAAGCAGTTTTCTCCTTCAGAATGTCAAAATTGGCCTGTATAGTAACATAATCTTGAGCATTGTGTTTGTGGTATTGCATGCTAGAAAATGGCCAATGAAGGATTCATTTGACAATTACATGCAACTGTTGGCATTGGTGTCTGTTATTGTAAATCTGTGCTACAGTGTGACGAAAGCAAGCAAAATTGGAGATGCAGATATTATCGACAATAAGAAGGACGTGTTTGGATTGGGTTTGATGCTTGTGTGTTTAAATTCATTGGTGGTGATACTGATTGTTGGTCGCTTTGTTAAAGAAGTTGTTGTGAAGCTGACTCAAAAGTATTGCGCCGACTGTTGCTCATTAGGTTGCAGTTTTCAATGTTGTGATTTGCAGCGCAGTGGAAACCAAAGTCAAGAACTGCTACTTTAATAGTTCAAGTCTTATTTCTTTCGTTCCAGAATATTTCAGGATCTAATTTCGTACCTTTCTTACTGCATTTATGCTACACAGTAAGTACTCTAGATTCGAAGATATTAGTCTGTACTTAATTCGTCTCCAGACGTGGTTGATTATCTTCCTATTTCTATTAGTTACTATAAATGATAATTTTTAGAGTATATTTATCCGTGCAGGGAATTTGATTGTATAACCTGTTATAAGTAAAGGTTTCATGTGCATAAGATGTGCACAAGCTTTCAAAACTTTGACTTCTCCTCCTTTCTTGTACCCAATCACCCGCTTAATTAAAATACCTTTTTAAGCGCAAAATTATGCTTTCTACCAACTCCCAACTCGAAGTATGGATAGGCTCTATGTAAATGACCCCTCAATTGCTTTTAAAAGCTACTGACTACTTGCCAGTCTTTCATTGTTTGGTATCTCTATTTGCTTTCTGTTATGTATATGTGGAGCTGAACCATACTGTCTTACTTTGTAGTCTTTAATTTAGCAAGACCCTTCATACCATTTTACCCTGCTAATGATTCTTCTTGATAAACACATCATCATAGATGATAGTACACGCTCCTTCATGACTTAGTTTGATAACCCTCAACCCAGAATTTTGACATTGAGAGCGTTGAGAAAAAGTAGGGAGTATGTGGTAAGACGACAAAACTTTCTCTAATGATCGTAGCATTCATGGTTGCCAAGAGCATAAGACGAAGTGATATCAAATGATTCATCATTTATTGTATTATGATAAATCCTATATCATTGCTCATTTCATTTTCCTTATTATCTTCAATTTATTGATTTGCTGATTGATTAATCTTTATGTAAGAAATGTATATCAAGTTAAATTTGACTGTAGCTAACGTTTATGTGTAGCTTTGTATGGCAGATGACTTAGAATCGTCCTGTCAGTTTGGTGCAATCGAATGAATGTCTGCTATGTGTTTAACGTGTGCCAAACAATGAAGCAAAGGAAAGTGCGGACAACACATGAAGAAGCCTAATTACACAGACCTCTCCACTAGAAATGCTTTGGTGCAATTCGTTTTTCAACTTGGCATATGGTTTTTCCGCTTTCTGAGCTGAAAGGCTCCACTTTCACGGTTTTCCTTGCTTGTGCAAAACGCCATTGTCACAAGTGTTCTCGTTTTGTAATCAAGAAATTTACTGAACGCACACATTTGATAGAATCTAAGTAAAGCGCTTTTTTACACTGCCTGCTTCGTTGCTAGCACAAACTGCTTCTATAGTAAGGAGATGATTTGGTTTGACTTTTATCAAGAAATTGAATCAAAGACTCCTTAGCATATTCATCTAGTATTTGCAGAAATTAGTAATTTAATTCCAGCTCTTTATTTGGAGCCTAAAAATTTCGCCATTGTCTTTTGAACATTCTATATGGGGAACAAACTTCCTAGTGACTGGTTGGTCAGGAGATTGTCATAATGAATGCTGTATTACACCTTGAAAGTACAGTAATTTCGGTCCTATTGTCTCTTGGTAACTTCTGACTGACATTGATGATTCTCCTTTGTACATGTGATGCTTTATCATTCTTTACCATTTGTGAATTGCATTTGAGTAGTGGGGTAAGTGGCCAAGGGGTCCAGCCAGTTTCATTTGCTTAACTGAAGTTAAGCATGGATGTGTACGGTCAGAAACTGGATGGGTGACCTTCCAGATGAACGACCAAAACAGCTCACTCCACCGTCCTTCGGAAGGGACGTTATACTAGAGGTCCCATGCCCAGATACGGCATGCATAGTAGGCCTAAATTAGCTGAATAAACTAGGTATAACAGCCTACTCAAAATAAATTAAACAACAACAAAAGCAAAAAGTAATGGCAGAATTCAAGATGATCCCAGGCATCCTATTAGTATCGGCTAGTACATTTTCTTCCTGCATTCTATCCATTTCAACTATGGAATCAATGGTACGTCTTATACACGACGAAATACCGTACAAGTCCCATCATTGCTTTAAAACAAGAAGACTGCGTGAGATTACCGTAAAAAGGTTCAGGATCCATGTATTCTTTGATGTGATCAATGCCAGTAAATGGACCTGGGTGTTTTTGCTTCTCTAGAATTAAATTTTTCAAACTTCTGTTTTTCAATTTTCAAATGCTCCCTCTTCATCAAAAACCTTTATCATGCATTGCACCATCCTTGCATTCTGTTTGACATTGAACTCCTTAGTTTCTTTGGCCCGTGATCTCATTTTCTGAAAAAACCATTGCATTTCTTCAATGTATCAATGGATTTATGTAGAATCGCAAAGATAGCCTTGTTGTCGTTAGTTAGAATCACATTTCTGAAACTTAAAGTCGGCTATAGCAGGCACTTTTTAAACATGTTTTCAGATTGCTTACTTTCATTTTTGTTATTCAAATCTGATATAGTGATCACGAAAGTAAACATTTTTCAAAATATAAATTAAGATATTCTCCTACCGAATTTACTGCTAGTTGGCCTAGAAGACCTGATTCTTCATTTTAGGCTTCAATATCTTGTGAAGCGCCATGTCCCTGATTCTTCATTACAAAGCAACCAATTAAATAAATTCAATTACTCATAAACGGTATAATATTATACTTAAAACAACATTATTTCTTAAATTATCCAAAGTATCAAATATTATCTAAAGACCGAAAATGAACTAAAATAGCGTGAAATGAGAGGAAATGAACCAGAGTCACTCTTAAGAATGTACTGACGAAAATAAGATGAAATTAAAATGATTATATCTCAGAAATGATGTAGCCTTATGCCTACAGCCCTCTTAATTGCTTTAATTGTTCAACATGGATCTAGAATGCTTCAAGCATACCAGGGAAGGCCAAAAACGGGTCGCAATAGAGTGAGGTGAGAGGAAATGAGCTGGAGTTTCTCAAACAATTTGACTGAATAATGTAAAACCAAATTAGATGGTTTGAAACTTTCTGAAAGAATGTAGCGATGATGACGGGCAATGACGAGGTTCCCGACTATTTTGAAAACTACCAAGAATGGCCGAAAATAGCCCAAGATACTTGCAATGCATTCCAGATAACTTTCCAACAATTTGCAAGATCAAAATCTGAGACTTGGCCCTGTATAGCTAACCCGTAATGAACACTGTCAAGCGGTCGCTTCACCTCTAATGCCAATTTTATGGTTAAGCAAAGTAAACCAAGACTCCTTTCCTTATCAATATTGCTGGCAATGTCAAAGACCTGTTCATATGCTTCAGGAAAGTTGGCTATCCCACTTAGCGAGATCTCCCTACATTAAGAAATCAATAGGAATATTTGTTTCCATTTATATGAGAAGGCATGCTAGCCCGGTAAGCCAGATCTCGCTGAAACACTAGTGAGATCTCGGTAGGTCGGATACTACTCTTCCCATATAAAGTTTCCAGTCTGCTTGCCAGGTTAAAGTTTGCGTATGTCCGCTTGACAGATTAAATTTTGAGCATGTGTTATTGCTGTGCATGTAAATTCTCAAATTATATAATGTTCTTTTTGTGACTTTTCGATTATCAATTGTCACGAAACATGAATTGTCTTAATCGTTTCAACAGCAACAAAAAGTGTTTTAAAGAGCAGAAAAAAATACCTTACAAAGAACTGTGAACGATACATATAAACCTGAGATCTAGCCAAGGTGGCTAGTCCACTTGTGAGGATCATATAAACATTGTGAAAACACATACTGCTATAGCCCATTGTTTCCAGAATGTTTAGGGTAGCTTATACTGCTTGTATGATTTATGATAATTTATGATACATCTCAATCTCTCTCTCTCTCAGATTCTACATCAATTAATATTCTGTAGTCTTTGATATGCTGCTAAGGGATGAGGATGTGGCAGTAGGGAAGTAGATATCGAAGGAGTTGTAAATTCTAACTTATTCTCTGTTCTGCACATTATTCAATGTCCTACGGAATAATCAAATGCAAAAAGAAAAAAAGCTATTTATAATAGAATTTCTTTTCGCTTTTTTTTAAATTGCAGGCATTACATACATAACTCTTTCTCTTGTACATTTTAATCCATTTCAGTAAATGTTAAGTAGTTTTAAGTTGCAAAATACACTTTTTACTACTTCATTTCTGTGCAATTTAACATAGAAAATCTGAATTAGCATGAAGTTTTTCCATTACGTAACTAGTGCACTTTAAACTTTTAATTCGTATTTATTATTCTCTTAAATCAAAGATTGTAAATTTCCTGATGTTTGTCAGTGGCGTAGCCTCAGGGTATGTAAGATATTCAGAACATTTTTGCTTTTGAAAAAGCTAAGTCCTTTGAAGCCTAAAATTCACTACAGCCATTCATTATTGCATGAAATTTCCACGTTAGACTGCCATTATTGAGAGGAATGCTGCGCAGGAGCAATATATCGCCGCATATTCTCTCTGCTTTGTTATGACACTGCTACGTCATGCAATAAGCAGTGCATCTCTTCCGTCTAAATTCAACCAATCAGAGAGTAGAATTCTATGAATGGGTTGGTCAATGTGCAGGCTACACAATCAGAGAATATGCTATGAAAATTTTTAGCTTCGATGCCTCGATAGTATGTTGCTGAGTAGTCTCGTTTAGGGCTTTATAATGGCAGCCAACACACAGTTGTTTTGAAGCCAAAACATGATGTAATGTCGCAGAAGAAACCCGGAAGACGAAAGAAGCATCTGACAACCATTCCTCATTCTACGGATGTTGTCTTTCGTTTTGAGCGTCAGAATACACCGTTTAGGCTCTTCGCACTAAACCACTGGCAATTGACTCTAAATTTCCTTGGATAGTCATAATTGGTTGGAAAACCGATAGCAAAAGATATTTTGTGGCTTCAAATCTATTTCCATTTGAAGAATGTCCGAAGGGAGATCCCTTTCGAGCGGCTCTCTGGAGATGCTGCCTCTAAGTTCATTACGACATGTAATGAAAGTTGAGGTAGCTTCAGTTTGTATTCGTTGCAATATTGAAAAGGTAGGCCTACCATGGATTACAAGGAGTGTCTTCCCCTTCTTTTATACTTTGAAAGGTCTACCTGCAAACAAACATCCGCCTAATAGACTCCCACTTTGTTTTTGCATTACAATTCCAACACGTTCAACTGCCTCCTAGCAGAGATTTGCCTAGAAACTTCCAGTAGAAACGAGGGGTGTGTTTTGACAATTTTAAAACTACTAGTAGTAAAAGTATGCTGTTAGTAATACAAAAAAGGTCATAGAATAAACCTTGACCATTTCTCTTGAAGCACAGTTGGCTTTTTACTAACTTTCTTGCATTATCAGAAATATTGGGGGTGACGCCCCCCCACGCCCCCAATAAACGTATCACTGCTTCCTAGTTTTCCTTTCCTAGAACATACCCAGGGATCAACCTCACGGTCCGCCACTGATGTTTGTATTTAGAGTTTTAACCATTGTAAAATTATTTTAGTATTGTATTTTAGGAGTGCTCCTTGAAAATCAGAATCCTTGCTTGAGAGTCCCCTCCATAAAGAATTTTAACATGAAATCAATTTGTCTTTAATATAGTTACCTATATGATTATGGTCTAAATTGTTTGAAAACTTTCAATATTGTGCCACCATCTTTGGAGGAGGGTTCAGTTGGAAGGGCTTCCCACTGCTGCAGCATAGCATTATGGTCATTTCTATTCAATTAAGACCCATTGGCACTTCTTTAACTTTGAAGTTAATTTGAAGATAGACCCCTCGCAGCTTTTCCCCCTATAAAGAGTAAAAACAAAAGATACTTGTTCATTGGTTAATGAAGAGTTGCAAGGCATACCTAGAATGGAAGTGCATCTAAGACCCTGGTAGCGGAATACCTGCGACGTGATGCAAAGAAAATGGCTTTCTGCCACGCCCTTCAACCTATAAAAGATGTGGGTAACGCCCCTTTTGAAGGCCATTAGTATTTCATCGCATCGCTATACATAAACAATCTGCGCTCCCCTAATGAACTGCATAATTTTGTCAGATACATCTCCAGAACTATGTGCTAGAAAACCAGGAGTCTGGTTCCGTTACTTCCCGATTGCGTACGCCATTGTTGCAATTAGAATTAATTTGATGATATTGACTTTCAACTTTACGTAGGTATGTTTTCTCTGTTATTCCCTTGAGGTGTAATATAATACAATATCCAGCATGTTTTCCATTTTCGTTTTGGTATGCTTTCGTTTTCTTTCTTATTTTAGGCTGCTCGCATTCCTTTTTGTAAGGGTTCGTTTATTCGCATCTCAAAAATATTTCAAGGCAGGGGAGAAGAAGCACATTGAAAGCTGAGGGTTTGTGTGAGAGATGGGGGCTCATTTTTTGTATAAATCATTACAACAAACTTTGATGTTAGTCTACTTAATTATATAAGAGAATGAAAATGTCGTCCAGTAAACAACGTACTTATAGTACCCTGTGTCTTGCGAACTAACAAATTTTTGACAGCTTTTCACATCTAAAATAGCCTTTTGCAACAAAATAAAGATTTCTCTTTGCTTTTAGTTCCAAAGCATTACCGATGACATTAACATTACCTCCCCTCTTTTGCACGACTGCTACAAGCAAATTTTTAGTACATTTAAACTCAATAACGGCTTCGTTTTTTCCTGTGGTAAGCCAAAGCTTTTTTTGGCATACTAGTTTTTTTATTATCCAATAGCTCATAGCCCTTTGCAATATGGTGTTTAAAATCTTCCAAATGATTTGAATGAGAATATAATCGAATTGACTATACGATGCATCCATGAAACTGGTCGGTTCAACTAGAGGTAATCTCCCACATTAACTGCATGCCTTGCATGCACCAACCTCCACCAAGTAAACTTTAGTATTTTACCGATTACCTTAAATTAGGTGTCAGATATGCTCTGGAATCTTAATATAAGGTATATAGATACCTTTCTTCCGTTGTGGAACTCAAATCAGCCTCAACCTGACATCTAATTATTGACGAGCAAACGTATGTAATTTTCTTCTCTCCTTTTCTTTGCTGTATATTTTGGGCCATTTTATATTTATTAAGGCCACGAGGTAGCAATAGTCGCTTGCTCTCGATGGAATATGTAGTACTGTTAAGTAGTTTTAAGTACTTTAATGTGCAACGTGTATTGTAAAACTTTGTGTTTTCTTCATATATAAATATATAAATATTTATGTATATATATTTATATAGTTATATACATAAATACATATGTATATATACATATTTAACAGGAGCACGAAAACGGGGCAACACTTTCAGGCATACTTAAAAGCTTTTATCGTCCGACACTCGTCAGAGTATGAAACGTCACGAGTGTCGGACGAAAAAGCCTTTTAAGTATGTATAAAAATGTAGCCGCTATTTCTTGCTCTTGTTAAGTTATGTAGTACCAACAGACTATTTATATACAAATATTTATATTTATATATAAATATATATATATATTTGTGTATATATATATATATTCATTCATTCATTTGTGCTTCATATTGCATGTTGTACTTTTGCATAATATAGAGATCTTTGAGAGCATTCATTTTATTGGTTTGGTGCTAGTTTTCTGCACAAAAGATTCTTTATTATAGTAAATTTTTGCATTCGTTGTAGTATATTCCATCATTTTTTCTCTAGCGAGGCACAATTGTTTAAATGACAATCTCTGTAAATATTCTTGCTGTGTTTACGACTAAGCGAGTACGGTGCTTTCTATCTCTACCCAGTAGTTAAGTGCTGTGCTTCTTGGAGTACATCATTGCCTATCTTCATGCCAAACATATTACCTTTTTCAAGCAAATGCATGTGCTTCCTTGCATCATAAATATGAAAGCACTTTGGTTCGAAGCAGGACACCTCAAATATAAAATGGTCATTTATATAAAGCCTTTCTACCCAAGCATGTTCTCATCAGCTTTCGTTTTAAAGGGCATGTGCACCGGACTATTTTTGGGCAACATAAAATTGAAAGTGTGTCTGCATATGCTGAAAGTGAAACTACATTTGACGCTTTAAGGTCTTACAAGAAGCAAACAGAACACTTCGAGAGAAAGCTTGGCTTCCACATGTGTCATTAACGGTGTAAATGAGGTAAGCAAAATTAGAATTATCGTAAGAAGTTATTGTCAATGAAACGTGACATCAAAGAGTTTTCAAATATGCGATATATTGAATGTGCTTGAGACAGGTGAGGAAGTGAAACGAAATGGGAGATATGTTTTGCAAATATTTGGTGAGCAAAAACATTACACCATCCGCTCTTTGACAAAAGGATAAGAAGTGTACCCTCTTCTGATTATGAAGCTTACCTATTGCTTATTTGGCTTCCAACAACCTTAGAAATCAAAGTAACTAGAATTAACAAGACTTAGTTTTAGCGTGGAATTAATTCGGGATGGGATCCATATTGTAAGCAGGACTTTGAATGTAAACTCATTTGCAAGCTACTGTACTTACAGATTTTGCAATACAGATTATATATGGCTTTCGATACTGGCATCCAAAGGGTTTCCAAATGCCATATGCTCAATGTTGTCAAAGATAGAAGCTTCTACACATTGAGCCTGAGATTTTCTTAAATTTTTCTTGAATTTTACTGAAATAAACTGGCTAGAGTGGTTTACACTATTGTTAATAATATTGTATACATGAATTGGAATTCTAACTTTAACATTTTGAATGCAATAACGACGAAATACTGATTTTTACCTATAAAAACAAATAATTTTGGAAATTGAGCCTCGTGATTTTCTTACGATTTTCTTAAGATTTTGACCATTTGAGCCTAATTTTCTTATAAACTTTGTTCTTATAAAAAAACGTGTATATTTTTACTAGCTATGACCAAGGGGGGTAAATCTAAAACGACAACGAGGCATGGTAGGTTGTGGCGGGTAAATAATGTACACGACAGTTGGACAGAATAAATATTTTGAAACTGTACAAGGCGTGCTGTTTGTTGACATTCTTAACATCTCCATGGTTTTTCTATAAGTAATTTTTACTTCTGTATGAACCTATGGATTGGTCCAGCTATGGTAGGCCTACTAGAGCTCAAACTCATTGCTAGCTGTGTCAATTTGTGCTCAAATTCGTCGCTAGCTGTGGGAAAATGGGTCTAAATGTTCCACTCATTAAAACCAAATGTAAGGAACTAGCAGTATTACCCACAGCATTGGGCACCAAGCAAGCGAAGAGTATCCTGTTATCTTTAAGATTTAAAAGATTCCTTTAGAGGCCAGGCGGGAGTTTTCGATGGCAAGGACGGAATGATCGCCTACTTTGGATTCGTAAAAAAGTAACGAAACATATACCTTCTGCAAAGTTGAAAGTAATTCATTACCCCCCCCCAAGCAGTAGGGTCTGTTGCATTACAATAATTAGAAAGAGGGATGATTCTGTTCTCTAAAGGTCATAGTTTCGACGAAAATTGGGAGAAAAGTTACTAATTAACTGTACGATAAAGAAATATCATTTTGATAACAAAAAAACTTCCAGTCAATGCTTACTTTATGTATGGCTACTAAATTCATATCGGGCAATACTCCCCAGATTGCTCCACTTTGTCAACATCTTGACCATATCATGAAATATGTCTTCTGAAAGTTTGGTCGAGAGGCAAGAACCAGTTTTCTTCAAATATTTATTCTAAAATTTGTTATCTTCGGGTGATTCTTGCAATAATTTGTAACAACAACTGGAGAATTTTCCGAGTCTATTGATGTAAGCTTTAGCAAATTTAACTGCGTCCATTATAGGCCTCAACTCATGTAACTGTTGCACATATATGAAGTGAGAACTGATGGCACGAACCTGGCGACCGGCGGCAAACACTCGAGGGGTCGACTTGAGCGGCTCATTTAGACCCGCAGTAACTTTCTGAAAATGGAAGCCATGAGTGAGCCTCGTTTTACATTTCTCCACTTGTTCTAGCCATGTGGAAATTGTCCACCAATGTTGAATGCTAGTTTATATTGCAACAAAGACAATCTTATGCAGTGGAATCCCAATATAGAGAAACCTGAAGGAGACAAGAAAATAGTTTGTTACAACGGGAGTTCGTTGGATTGGTGGACCAATTTTAAAGCATTGTATAGCAGTGCACACCTCAAAAGCCCTTCCATGAGCTGTAAGCTACCTTCAACTTCAGCGCATATTCAGTTGAAAAAATAACAAGCTCAATTTGAATATATTTTGTCAGCATTGCGCCAATGAATTTAAAAATTAAATCATCCAAGGGATTTTCTGTCACCGATATGCCGAAGCAGTGGGGACTTTCTTTCTTTACGCCCAAGGGGTGTTCACACCATGAGCGAGGTAGCGAAGCGAGTAGATACCTAAGAAGTAATGTGTTCGCTCCACTTCGCTTTGCTCTGACGTCAATCTTCTATTTTTCGCTCAGCTGTTCTCTCGTAGTATGCTCTCAAGATTCGTGTCGAGAAGCCTACATTATGTTCATTTTTCACTGTAGTTAATTAAACAGTAACTTTACAAGTAATGTCCTTCTGGAAACTTGCCTGAATGAAACGAGCATCTGCCCAACTGGGGTGCTGCAGCCCAACTGCCCTCTCCCGCCTTCCATGCTTATGCGTACAAGCAATGTTTACTTATGTCCTTTGCGCCAAAAAAAATTTCTTATCTAGGCCTATTGGTTGACTCATTTCCGATCTTTTGGTAGGGGAGTATATAGTCCGCAATTCTATCTTATACTGCAGCAAAAACAATCATACTTTCTATAAGTTCTACTTTTCATTTATGCTTAGATGAACGGACAGAGGCAACGATGAATGTGAGGCAACGCATGAAACTGAAGCTATGGGAGAGTGTGATGATCATAGTTGCTGCTCATCTTGTATCTTGTGCTAATGGCTCCTCTAACGATTGTTCATTTTTGTTCTCACGTGTGACTTGCATAAATAAAAATCTAACAGCAATACCAAACTGGATACCATCAAGCATAAGAATGATAGATCTGTCTCATAATCCATTGCTGAAGCTACAAGCGGATTCTTTCGTTAGATTCACTAACCTACAGACCTTAATTTTGCGTCGTTGTAATATCAACAAACCACTTAAATTACCAACAAGCCTATGGACTATTGATCTGTCCTTCAATCCGCTCCTGAACCTACAAGAAAATTCTTTTGTTAGATTCACTAACCTACAGATCTTATGGCTGCGTCGTTGTAACTTAAATCTGCCACTTCAATTACCAAAGAACCTTCAAGTTATTGATTTAGAGGGCAATTCATTTTCTATAGAAAACGTTGCAAAAATGTTCAAAAGAATGCAGAGGTCTCGGATCAGTCACTTGAATTTGGGGGCAAATAACTTAACACTGGATGAGAACCTCACTTTTTTTCCTAAATCAGTCCGTTTCTTACTCCTAAATAATAATATTTTGAGAAAAATAAGCGTAGATGATTTTCATGGCTTTTCGCATCTGAACAATCTTCGTTTAAGAGGTAACAGTCTTCACAGCATAGCAACTGGAGCGTTTAATCATCTAAATGAACTCAATTCCATTGATCTGTCTGATAACCTTATAGCAGATCTTCCAAAAAGACTTTTTCAGTACAGCCCAAAAATTTCAAACATCTATTTGGAAAACAACTACTTAAGAGAAATTCCCGATCTCAGTAGAAGTACAGACCTATATACTTTGGTTCTATCGAGAAATCTAATTAAGACTGTGAACAGTACTAGTTTTGCTGGTCGGAAAATATTCTGGATCGAATTGGCTTCAAATGAAATCCAATCTTTTAGCTTCTCTGGGTTGGCATACAAAATCTTGGATATTTCAAATAATCGCATTTCAAGCATTGAACAAGGATCACTTGGAGAGAATGCACATATATCTTCATTGCTTCTTCAAAGAAACAATATTGAATCTCTAACAAAAGCATGCTTTCAGGGCATTCATTCCATAGATGAGCTCCATCTTCAAAGTAACAAATTGCAAAGGATTGAGAAGGGTACATTTCGTCAAATGGGCATTAAAAACTTGCTTCTTTTCAATAATAGCTTGACTACAATGGATGGTGTAATGGAAGGAATGACAAAACAACCAAAGTTACTGCTGCTATTTGGCAATCCAAATATTAGTTTCATAAGAGCATCTGATTACAAGAACATGATGAGTGATTCTCAAATATACATTAACTGTCACTCTATTAAGACGTTTTCTTCTCCATTTATAATCAAAACGCAATTAGTATGTAGTCCTTCAAAAAGTCTGGTGATAAAATCACAGGCAAAAGGTTTAGAGGGAAACGGTTTTGTGTGTGATAGAGGGAAATTCTCCTTTAATTGTCACCCTTGCAAACCTGGAGAATACGATGCAGCCGTAGATCAGGGACCAGAACGCGAAGTTGTTTTACTTGAAGAAGACGATAAGGGCAAAAATTGTACTCCCTGTCCGTATGGTGAATTCTATCAAGATCAGTTGGCATCCATTGATTGCAAAAAGTGTCCTGTCGGTCAATATGTACCTCCGGATAAAGGTCCAGGCAAAAGTCCACTCGACTGTTTAACTTGTCCAAAGGGTACCAATACAAACGCCTCTGCGGGGTATAGGGCATGCAGTTGCCTACCGGGATATTCACGTACATACAGATTTGGAGCTTGTACGAAGTGTACTCGTGATGGATTTAAATGTACAAGAGACTACCCAGAGCTAAGGCAGGGTTATTGGATGAGTTGGGACAAAACTATAATATGCAGGGATTCGTTTAAATCTTTCATGTCCAATCTCAATACAGAGAATGATAATTATGAACGTAAAGCAAATTACTTCAATTGCAATTTACCGATTGCACACAAGTGTCCTATTGCCAAGTCTTGCAAAGGTGGAGTTAATGCGGCTTGTTATAAAGGATATAGTGGTGTACTTTGTGCTGTTTGTGACTCTAGGTACATGAAACAATTTAATAAATGTGTTAAATGTCCAACTTCAGTTATCTCTGTAGTTGAATGTATTGCATACTTTCTGTCATTTGTCATCCTGTGTTGGTTAATGTCAAAACTAGATAAAGTATCTTTAGTTAGGAAAGGCGATGAGAAGAATGAGCGAACATTTGCAGATTTGATTCAGTCAAGCTTAAAGATTCTGATGGGATTCTATCAGGTGTTAGTACGAATTATCAATGCATTTTCAAGCATCCAATGGCCAAGTACTCTCACTCATGCAGTCAAAGTGTTCGAGTTTATTGAACTGTCGGTGTTGAGGATTCCATCTTTGCACTGCATCCGTTCCGACTGGAGATTAAATGCCATTGGGGAATTTTGGATCTCTCTTATTGCAATGGTAGTCATTCCTTCTCTCATCCTGGTCTACTTTTCTCTGAAGGCAGCCATCTCATTTTACTGTATTTCACGTGAGGACTTTCGACAGAAACGATTGATTTCAATAAAGAACTGCCTTCAGTCAATTCTTTTGTTTTTCTTTGCAACATATCCATTTATATCCACAAAAGTATTCCATGTTTTACCTGGTAGTTGTCATACAATTTGCACTGTGAAGGAGAATTTTCATTGCCTCAATAAGATGTCTTTTCTCCGCAACGATTACAGTGTAGAGTGTCCACATGCAACCGGTGGCGGTAATTTCAATGTCATTTATGCTTACGTTTCCCTGTTGCTTCCTATTGGCTTACCTTGTTTATTAATGTATCTACTGTGGAAATTCGCTCCCAAAGAATCAGCAGAATCACGTGAGGATGTACAGGAGAATGAAGAAGAATGCTATGTGGAATGGGAAGCGTACAGTGCACCCTTAGACACATGTGAGGTGGTCAGTCCTGAAGAGAACGCAATAGCTGCATTTGCACTCAAGATGACGTATGGTAATTATAAAACATCTTGCTGGTATTGGGAATTCATAGAGATGATCAGGAAGCTAGCGATGGTTATAACAAGCAGTTTTCTCCTTCAGAATGTCAAAATTGGCCTGTATAGTAACATACTATTGAGCATTGTATTTGTAGTATTACATGCTAAAAATTGGCCAATGAAGGATTCATTTGACAATTACATGCAACTGTTGGCATTGGTGTCTGTTACTGTAAACCTCTGCTACAGTGTGACGAAAGCAAGCAACATTGGAGATGCAGATATTATTGACAATGAAAAAGATGTTTTTGGATTGGGTTTGATGCTTGTGTGTTTAAATTCTTTGGTGGTGATACTGATTATTGGTCGTTTTGTTAAAGAGATTGCTGCGAAGCTGATTGAAAGGTATTGTGTTGGCTGTTGCTCGTTGTGTTGCAGTTTCCAATGTTGTGACTTTCAGCGCAGCGGAGATCAAAGTCAGGAACTGCTACTTTGATTGCTCAAGGCTCATTTTCATACTTTTCAGGACGTTTTTTCCATTGTTATACTGTATATAAGCTGGGGTGGCAAGTCTATTCTTAATTAGATGTCGTTGAATATCTTCTTCTTTCTAATATTTGCTACAAATGATAACATTTATGATTATATGAGTATCAAATCTTGCAGTAAATCTAGGTATATCACCTGTTTGAAGTAGGAGGTTCCTTTGCATAAAACAAGATTTTCAAAAATGTGACGTCCCTACCCCCTTCTTGTACACAGTCATAGCCTGCGTATGATCACCCTTAAGCGCAAAATAATGGTTTCCACCAACCCCCTGCACCCAAAATGGGCAAGCAAAATGCAAATGGTCCCTTGATAGCTTTTGTAAGCTAGTGACTACTTACCTGTCCTGCATTGTGTTGTGGGTCTTATTGATATTTGTCATGTATGTGCGGAGTTGAGCCATACTTTCTCCCTTCATATTGATTTGCCTCGCCAATCATTTTATTTCATAAAAAGGTCATCAGTTATATCACACACTTCTTCCTCGGTCATTTATTGCGTGAAATTCAACAACATTCAATCCACACTATTTGAGAAGTTGTATAAGAAGGTGTCCAATGGTAAAGAGATAAAAATTTTCTCTTGCTGTTTCATTCTAGTACAAATGGTAACATGAACGTATATGACGAAGATAAATTTTAAAAATGATTACTCATGGATTGTATAATGACAAACTTTGTATCATTGTTCATTTCATTTTCTTTATTACCTTCATTTGATAGATATGTTGATTAATTTATCTTATCCCTTATCTTATCTTATCTGTTAGTGTATTTCGAGTTACATTTGAAGGTTACTTAAAAATATGTGTAGCTTTGTATGATATATGACAACTTATGATTTAGTTTCCCTTGTCAGTTGGTGCAATCGAATGAAGATATGTATTCTCTGAATGTCTACTGTGAGTCTTAAGTATTGCATTATGGCAAATCTTACATCATTACTCATTTTAATTTTTCTATTACCTTCATTTACTAGATATGCTGATTAATCAATCTTTGAGCACGAAGTTAAATTTGATGGTAAGCCCAATGAGGCTATGCCAAATGAAGCCAAATGAGTTCCCTGAATTTCTAATGTGAGGAATATTTCAGTCAATAAATGAACCATGAATGCGGGGCTACAACAAGAATGTTTCTAGTGGGACTTCAGGGTACATACAGTATGTAATGCAACCCCACAGTTGAGATTCCCTGTCTCATACAATTATGAAATGTTCAAGTCCATGATGTAATAAAACGTATACATTCGAAACAAAGGCAACATGCAGTGACGTAACCAATATATGTTGGGTTAGGACAAATCTCCCAAGTCATTTCAGGTCCTGAAGGCGCCCCCAGAGGACTTCAAGAGCCAAAGCTTGTTCGTATTAGTTAGAAAGACTTAATAGGATATGTATTCTAAGCCAAAGTAAAGGGCGTCGTTTCCATTTTTTCTGGGACCACAGCCCCTAGACATCCTTTTTCTCTAGCCAGGCAGGTCGTAACAAATGACACCTAAAAAACCATTATTCTGTGCCCACAATAAGAGCTCCCCAAAGCGTCCTCAAAGTTTTGGTGTAGCCTAAAGACATTTTCAATGAGCCACGCTCACTTTTGAAGCCAATTTATACTTGTACCCAGATGACCCTCTCCAATGATATTCTTTAGATCCAGACCTTGCTCTGGGGGAACTCGGCTTTTTTCTCTTTTGCCCCGGGGCCTCTTGGTGGCCCTGCATTAGTGTATGGATTCTTGATAATTTTCAAACGTAGAAACATTTTTTCAGTCAAAAGCACCCAATTATGAAAAAAAAATGTAAAGAATTTGCTGAATTATATGTCTATTACACTTTCTAGGTTACATTTTATTCCTTCACTGGAAGATCACTATAAAGGGCCACCGAGAGAAGAAGTAGGAGGAGCAAACTGTCCTAGCGCCTCAAGATATGATGGGCCATATGAGCCTTTGGACTCAAGGTCTAGGATGCCTCACGGAGTAAAACCAATGATACGTTTGCCAGGTTAATACTCAGAACCTTACTTTTTTCTGCTCTCTTTGGTCGTAGGGGTGTCATGTTTCTCTTTTTTCCCTACCATATCTTAAGTCTCCTAGCGTCCCTAGTACCATAAACCAATATTTAAGAGATTTTTTATCATCTTTGAAACATTGAATTTTTAGCATGAAGATGAAAGCAACTGATGTTATGCCTTGTGTCCAAGAGGTGAATGATGCTGTTCTGCACCAGTAGAGCTGTTCTAATTTTGATAAACAATTTACTGATTACACTATTTCATCATGTCTTGAAATGTCCTTAATTTGGTCAATTAAGAACTGAATTGAAAAATTGAGGAATTATGATATAATGACAGTTTTTCACGATGTTTGATGATTTTATTCTGGCTCTTTGTATGACTGTCATCTTTGTTGTCCTATCCAGTTGATTCCTCCTTCTTTGATTTCAAGCTCCACGGAAACTTTCGCATCAATGGAAGTTATTTCTGACATTTGTTGGTATCCATGAAATATTTATCTTTAAATAAAGAGTTACAGCAAATAAAGCTGGCTCATTAGTGAATGTAATGTGACAGTGATTGTCAAGAATAGAGGTGTATCTAGGATTTTAGTACCGGGGTTCTTGGAAGTAGCTGGGAAAAAATTGCTATAGACTACATTACAGCGTTTTCAACCAAATGTCAACGACAATGGTTTAGTAAAGCACGGGAGCCTGGGGACCACTATATCTTCCTTGAGTACGACATTGCCTGTCTTCATGCAAAACATGTTGCTTTTGTCTCGAATGTATACGGTTTATTACATCTTGGACTTGACGTCATATTTGTATGAGAGAGAGAATCTCAAATATGGATTGGCATCTCATGTGTAAGTTTTGTAGCCATTCAATTTTCTCTTTCGCTTTCAATGGAAAGGACATGTGCAGCGGAGTGCTTAGTTGGGAATATGGAAGAAACCGTGACTATCCTTTTGGACGATTATGAAAATGTAGCTAAAGTCGAGGCTCCAATGTCTGACAAGAAGAAGAGAAGGCATTTCGAAGAACAGCTTGTCAATTGTCTTTAACCGCACAAATGAGGTATGCAAGGTTAATTATATCTTTAGACATTAGTATTGTTGATATAATAGCATTTATGAGTTTTGGGATATTCAGTATAGTTGAGAAGAAATGAGGAAGAGAAAAGAACAAGGATATTTGTTTCGTTTACATTTGGTGAGCAAAAGCATCACACCAGCAGCTGATTTTCAAAAGGGCAAACTGGGCACTTTGTTTTGTTTATGAAACGTACTTATGTTTTATTGGGTCACCATAACCTTTAGAATCAAAATAACTAGAACTAATATGGCTTAGTATTAACCTGGAATGAACTCGGGTTGATCTTTGCAGTGTAAGCTTGAAATTCATTTTCAAATTACTGGTCTCACAAATTTTATTACGCAAACTGCACTCGAGGTACGAAAGTATGGAAACGAAGGGCCTAACAAGTAGTTTTCAAAAATGGCGTATAATGCTGTTCAAAAACTTTGCAATTTGCTTCTCCATAGAAGTGGTAGCTAAAGTGCCAAAAGTGAATTCGTTTGCAAATGTGCGCTTCTATTTTTAAAACATGCTAAACATTTTAAACTATTCTTTGTAATTTAAAGAAAATAAGGAAATATAAGCATGACTATATATTGTGAATTATCAGACTGTCAAAGAATAGCAATGAAATACTTCCTTTCTATTAGAATTTCCTATCTTGAACTTGGAAAGCAAATGATGCAAAATTTTTGCAACATTTATGGATTTCAAAATACTTTCAACTATGAATTTCAGTAGAGGAACAAAAAATAGGTGGCCGTCTAAAAATTTATTGAATAGAGGAGAAGGAGCTGTCTACAAATTTTATAGATAAATGCAACTTTCAACTATAAATAAGATAAAATTTGTAGCTTCAAACTATCTTTCCATCAGACTGAATAGCAAATATCAATATCAACAAAATAGAAAAGAATTCTACACCAGTATGGCATCAAATGCTATATAAAGCTTATGTTAAGAGCTTTTGAGTACCAGAAGATGCGTCAGATTGGAAAGCATAGTTTGTAGCAGCTTCCAATATACATTTTAACAGCAGAAGTATTACACCATTGGGGGAATCTTGTTTTGCTTATCCAACTTATGAATAAATTAGCTAGTTATATGGAAGTTTTCAACTAATATGTTGAATGCAATCTGCAATTCTCATTGATTTCTAGCATCAAAAACACTCATATGCCTTTAATTAATTGCTCTCTTCATTTATGCTTAGACAGGTAGAGAGGCAGCCATGGATGTGAGGCTTCGCATGAAAATGAAACTACAATACTTGCCAAAAGTCCCTGGGACATTTTCAAAAAATTATGAAACAACCATAGCTTTCTCAGCATTTCAACCATAACGCCGTGATGCAAGCTCCCTTCCCCCCAAAACAATGTTGGTCTGTTCCTGAGACACTTGGTGTTATTGCGCAAAAAAAATTTTTCCGTTACCGTATGTACGTCTCTCAGTAACCAACATTGTTTAGGGGGAGGAAGGAGGTGAATGCTCCGTCCAGATTAAAAATATACAAAGTGTCCCAGGACTTTTGGCGAGTATTGTATGTACGACAAAAAAGTTGGATGAAAGCGTGATGATAATAGCTACTGCTCATTTTATATTTTGGGCTAACGTCTTCGCAACTGGTTGCTCATTTTCGTACTCAACAACTGTAAAGTGCATCAGTAAAAATCTGACAACACTACCAAATTGGATACCATTAAACGTAACAAAGATCGATCTTTCTGACAATCCATTCCTGAGGCTACAAGAGGATTCTTTTCTTAGATTCAATAGCCTATGGTCTCTAAGACTGCGTCGTTGTAACCACTTCTACTACCAAAGAACCTAAGAATTATTGATTTAAGGGGCAATTCATTATCTATGCAAAACGTTGCAGCTATGTTAAAGACGACGCAGAAGACTCGCATCATAAACCTGGGGGCAAACAACTTGACACTGGATGGAAACCTCTCTCTTTTCCGAAGTCAGTCAAATACCTGTTCTTACATAATAAGATCTTGAATAGTCTGTTAGTACTACAGAACTTTACCACAGCATGAAAAAGCAGCGACATTCTTTTTACACACTAAAAAGCTTTTTTCGTCCGACACTCATCAGAGTATGAAAACATCGGATAGTGACCTAAAGGTTAACCGAAATATATATCCAGATGCAGTTAATGTGTTAGGATGCGTCCAATTGGCCCCAAGTGTGACCAATTAGGACCTATTAACCATTGTTTACTTGAAGAGTCCCAATGAGAAAACAAACTCTCTTTGTCTACACAAGACTGGGTTTTGAGTCTTGATGTAAACAGATTCCAAAACACTTAAATGAAAAGACAATCTTACTTGCCCAATGATCCAAAAATTGTCGTCTGTATATGTTTTGGCGCATTCTGGATTTGCGATAAGGTGTTGTCCAATGGCCGACTCACAATTAATTTCAGAATTGTTCTTTTTACATATGCGAGGTGGCTGTTCTCTTACGGTATTACTTTTCTTCTTGATGCTCGTGGGGACATGCTGTTTTATGCCGTCTGCTAGAGACGTTCGTGGTCCTTTATTAGGTTTTAAAAGCTAATTACTATTTGAAGTTCTGCATTGTATGGTAGCTCTGTTTTCTAAATGTTGTGTATGTTTGGAGTTGACCGATATTTCTACTTTTATCGTCTTCATTATTACAAGACCCTTTATATCGATTTGCCTTACCAATCATTCTTCTTCAAAAACATATCATCAAAAGTTATATTGCACGCCCCATTTTGAGAATTAGTAGTGATAAAGTGATAAAGAGTACAAGTTGATCTCTTTTTATTTTAGTACTAATGGCAGACAAGAGGTACAAGATGAAGAGATATCAAATTATCACTCAAGGATTATAAACTGACAAGTGTTATGTCACTGCTAATTGCATTTTCTCTATTATCCTCAATTAATACATATGCTCATTAATTACTTTTTGTATGCGTGTTGCATATCAAGCTATCATTGACCGTAACCTACTCCTACATTAAGATTTTTAAGGTATATTATCATATAAATATATAAATATACTGTAAAATTATAGATACATATGTTTCCTTGCTAACAAAGGTAGTCTAGCTTGCCCTTTAGCTTCTTCACAAGATGTACAAATACAAGAATTTACGTATACCATGCAAGCCGAGACACTTCAGTGCAAACGACGCATTGGCAATCAAACTAATTGGAAATTACTGCATAACCAATTTTGTTCTATTATTGGACTAACATTTAATTACATGGATTTCTACAAGCATTAATGAAAGTTAGTCACTGAGCGCCTGTTCTCATTCAATGTGTATTCTCCGCATATGTAAGAAAATGCACCAGGATTGTTAAGCTAGCATCTTGTTGGCCTGGTTAGTATTTTTGAATACACATATGTATATGTGAAAGACAACTACACATATGTGTAACGTAGACTTTGATTAGAGATCGACAGTGCCGTGCTATTTCAACTCTGATTCTTTTCTGAGCAATGTCTTGCAGTCATGTTACATTAGACCGTAATCAAGACTATAAGGTATGGAGACACGCACGTAGATAGTAGGACATGATAGAGAAACCAATTACTCCACAAATCATGCACACAAAATCAAGCAGTTTATTACACGCTGAATGATAATACACATCCAACAAATCTTCAAATTCAGAAAATATATATATGTGTATACATATAAATTAATTAATAAATATATATATATATATATATATATATATATATATATATATATATATATATATATATATATATATATATATATATATATATATATATATATATATATATATATATATATATATATATATATATATATATATATATATATATATAACTCGTGAGAAATGAATGCTACAAGCTGATTCTCTTCTATAAATGCTGTTTGTAGCATTGTGTGTATGCATGACTTGCGCTGTATATTAATAACGTTATGCTCGAAAATATTTCTGAAAATATATAGTTTCAATTATATGTTTAAATATTCATACTAAAAGCAGGTGTATTACTTGCTGTTATAACACTTTTCAACCATAAAAGCCCTTTATATTATCATTCTAAGCTATAAGTACTGTTTCATGAATTGGTCTAAAATAAGGGTAACCTACTGTAGAAAACCTGGATTTGCTATGAAAAAATTGATTTTATATTTGAATTCTCCGTGCACGAATGGTACAAAGTCAAGTCAATATTTTATTTGTTGATTAGTGTTATTTTTGACAGAGGTAGGAGCTGAAGGGAAAATATTTTGTAACCTCAGAAAGATTTTAGCCTACTATTTGTTTAAGTTGCCAATTGAACACCATCCTAAAACTATGTTTCTCGAGAAGATGCAACCAAAAAGTGCAACATATTCTTTCGCAGTTGAAATATACTCAGGTGTCTCTAACAGACGGTCCTCCGTTTATTAATTTCAGGAGAATTTTCCTTTCCCC
>OLMO02000262.1:1877328-1890410 GCA_900291935.2 Cassiopea xamachana | reverse complement strand
CATATCAACCCCTTTTCTCATAAAGCTTCAATCATCTCTTCTGCTATTATAACTCTTCCTATTGCTTTACCATCTTTCATACCTTTCACAGCTTTTCAAATTTCTTCTTTTAGTATTTCTGGACCATTATTATATGCTCCACATACTATTTCTAACTTATTGTCACCATATAATTCCTTTATATAGTCCTCCTATCTTTTTTTATTTCATCAGAATCCATCAATGTTGTCCTTTGTTTGTTCATTATAATGCATTTCTGGTTTATCCATGTTTTCCTGTATAATTTTTTATTAATATTGGTATTCATCTCTTATACGTTGCATTTTAAAGAATAGAACAATGAATTGTGGGGATTTTACTTTATAAGCCTAAGAAGAAACTCGATTTCTTCAAAACTAATAATTGAAGAGAGGAGGTTAGGACAAGCGTTGGGTGGTGGAAAAAAGTACTAGAACTAACAATGTGGGTACGATTATTTGGTACTCAAGATTGCAACTCATGTAGCTTAGTGTTAAGCAGGGACGAACCCGGGCTCATTTTTGTAGTGTAAACAGGGTCTTGAACGAAAACTCATTTTCAAGCTACTATACTTTAAAGAACTTACAATGCAGACTGTATGTGGCTTTTGTTGATGACTGTTGACTTCCAAGTGCCAAAAGCTGCGTCAAATTAAAAAACAGTTTATGTAATAAGTGCATACGGAGAACAATATACCAAGAGGGAAATTCGACCTATATCAAAACTTGAACATTGCTTGCGCTTGAGATAGGGACGTAGGAAGCTGGAAGTAGGGACATAGAAAGAATTCAAAAAGTGGGAGGTCACATGCGTTCAGAGGCACTCTCATAAACGAAAAATGGCAACTAAGTAAGGAAAAAATGAGCATTGTACATACAAATTTGGAAACTGCGAGGGCCATGTCCTTGTGCCAAGTAGAAAGAGAGGACATTCCCCTGTAAAAAGTGGGGGAATGTTCCTAGGACCATTTACTAACGCTCTAACCTAAGGAGGCAATTTTGAAAGTGCCTCCGATTGGCATAGTATGATTCCATTCTAAGATGAAACCTCGCAATAGTTTACTTAATGTATAGAAATCGTTCAATAATTTTGGATATATAGTCCGAGATTCTACCTCATACTACAACATACGCTCATATGCTTTCAACTAACTGTACTCTTAATTTACGCCTAGAGAGTTGGAGAGAGGCAGCCATGGATGCGAGGCTACATATGAAAACAAAATTGTGGGAAAGTGTAATGATCATAGTTGCTGCTCATCTTCTATCTTGCGCAAACGGCTTCCCTAGTGATTGTTCGTTTTGGCGCTCAACATTTGTAGAATGTATAAATAAAAATCTAACAGGTTTACCACGTGGGATACCATCAAACATAACACGGCTCGATCTGTCCTACAATCCATTCCTGAAGCTACAACAAAGCTCTTTTGCTAGATTCACTAATCTACAGTCATTAACGTTGCATCATTGTAGCTTAAATCTACCGCTACAATTACCAAAAAGCCTATTGTCTATCGATTTAGGGAACAATTCATTCTCCATGGAAAACGTTGCAACAATGTTCAGAAACATGCAAGAATCTCGTATCTGGTTGATAAATTTGGATGCAAATAACTTAATACTCCATGGAAACCTCTCTGTCATCCCGAAATCAGTCGTATCTCTAAGCTTGAATAACAATATCATGAAAAAGATAGGAGTAGATGATTTTGAAGGCTTTTCACATCTGAAGTTTCTCTATTTAGCAAGTAATGGCCTTCACAGCATAGCAGCTGGAGCTTTTGACCATCTAAAGGAACTCGCTGCTATTTCCTTAATTAACAACAATATAACACGTCTTCCGAAAAGACTTTTTCAGTATAACTCAAAAATCTCTTCTATAAATTTGGAAAAGAACTACTTCAGAGATGTTCCCAACCTCAACGGGATACGAGACCTATCCAGACTGTCTCTATCGAGAAATCGAATTAAGACTGTGAACATTAGTAGTTTTGGGATTCGGGAAATAAAGGAAATCTACTTAGCATCAAACGAGATACAATCTTTCAATTTCTCTGGACTAGCATACAACGTCTTGGATATGTCAAACAATCGCATTGCAAGCATTGAACAAGGATCACTTGGAAATCATTCAAACATAGATGCATTGCTTCTTCAAAGAAATAACATCACATCAATGAAAAGGAGATCTTTTCAGGACATTGGTTTCATAAGGGAGCTTCATCTTCAAAGTAACAAATTGCAATGGATTGAAAAGGGTACATTTCGTAGCATGAGCATTAAGAAGCTAATCCTTTTCAACAATAGCTTGGCTACAATGAATGGAACAATAGAGGGAATGACAGCGCAGCCACAGTTGTTGCTGATATTTGGCAACCCACATATAAGTGTAATGAGCGGGTCTGATTACGAGAACATGACGACTGGTTCTCAAATATACATTGACTGTCGCTCTATTAAGACGTTTTCCTCTCTATTTTTAATGAAAGCGAAGTTAATATGCAGTCCTTCTGAAAGACTGGTGATAAAATCATCTACAAGAGGCCTGGAGGGAAACGGTTTCAGGTGTTATGGGGGTAAATTACAATTTTATTGCCACCCCTGTAAAACTGGAGAATATGATGTAGGCATGCACTATTATGCGCGGCAGTGCAGTCCCTGTCCGTATGGCGAATTCTATCAAGATGAGATGGCATCCCTTGATTGTAAAAAGTGTCCTGTCGGTCAATATGTGCCTCCGGATAAAGGTCCAGGGAAAAGTCCACTTGACTGTTTAACATGTCCTAAGGGAACCAATACAAACGCCTCTGCGGGATATAGAGCATGTCCTTGCCTACCGGGATATTCACGTACATACCGATTTGGAGCTTGTGAGAAGTGTGTTCAAAATGGCTTCCAATGTAATAGAGATTATCCAGAACTAAGACAGGGCTATTGGATGAGCTGGAGCAAAATTAAAACATGCAGGGATTCATTTAAATCTTTCATGTCCAATCTCGATACAAAAGATGATACTTATGATCGTAAAGCAAATTATTTCAATTGCAATTTACCAATTCCACACAAGTGTCCTATTGCCAACTCTTGCAAAGGTGGAGTTGATGCAAGATGCTATAAAGGATATATTGGTGCACTTTGTGCTGTTTGTGACTCAGGATACATGAAACAATTTAACAAATGCGTTAAATGTTCATCTCCAGTAGTCTCTGTAGTTGAATGTATTGCGTACTTTTTATTATTTGTCATCCTGTGCTGGTTAATGTTAAAACTGAAAAACATCCCTCTAGCTGGGGAAGGTGATGAGAAGAATGGACGAACTTTTGCAGATTTGATTCAGTCGAGTCTGAAAATCCTAATGGGATTCTATCAGGTTTTAGTACGAATTATCAATGCATTCTCAAGCATCCATTGGCCAAGTACTCTCACCCATGCAGTCAAAGTGTTTCAGTTTGTTGAGTTGTCAGTGTTGAGGATTCCATCATTGCATTGTATACGATCCGACTGGAGATTAAATGCCATTGGGGAATTTTGGATTTCTCTGATTGCAATGGCAGCCATTCCATCTTTCGTGCTCATTTACTTTGCTCTCAAGGTAGCCATCTCCTATAACTGCGTTTCACGAGAGAACTTTCGACAGAAGCGAATGATTTCATTAAAGAACTGCCTTCAGTCGATTGTTTTGTTTTTCTTTGCTACGTATCCATTTATATCTACAAAAATATTTAACGTTTTGCCTGGTAGTTGTCATACACTTTGCACTGTGACTGAGAATGGTCATTGCCTCAATAAGATGGCTTATCTCCGGAATGATTACAGTGTCGAGTGTCCGCACGCAACCAGTGATGGCAGCTTCAATGTCGGTTACGCTTATGTCTCCCTTTTGCTTCCGATTGGCCTACCTTGTATATTGCTGTATCTGCTATGGAGGATTGCACCAAAGCTCACCGCTGAATCACAAACCCAAAAGGATTTGAGTGGACGATGTGAGGACATTCAAGAGAATGAAGAACAGTGTTATGTGGAATGGGAAGGGTTCAATTCATCGTCAGATAACTGCGAGGTTTTGAATCCTGAAGAGACTTCAGTTGCTTCATTTGCACTCAAGATGACGTACGGTAACTACAAGACATCTTGCTGGTATTGGGAATTCATAGAAATGATCAGGAAACTAGTAATGGTTATCGCAAGCAGCTTTCTCCTTCAAAATGTCAAGATTGGTCTGTATAGCAACATACTATTGAGCATTGTGTTTGTGGTATTACATGCTAGGAAATGGCCAATGAAGGATTCATTTGAAAATTACATGCAACTATTGGCATTGGTGTCTGTTACCGTAAATCTATGCTACAGTGTGACGAAAGCAAGAAACATCGGCGATTCAGATGTTGTTGACAATGAGAGAGATGCTTTTGAATTGGGTATAATGCTTGTGTGTTTAAATTCTGTGGTGGTGATACTGATTGCTGGTCGTTTTGTTAAAGAGGTTGTTGTGAAGCTGATTGTAACGTCTTATATTGACTGCGCGTGATTGCGTTGCAATTTGTAATGTTATAAATTGCAGGGCAGTGGAGATCAAAATCAAGAACTGCTACTATAATCATTCAAGGATTATCTTCATAATTGGGACGTTCTTTTAACAATTATTCTATACAGTTTATCAGGTAGAATTGAAAGTCTGAGCAATCTATATTTAATTCTTCTCCAGACATTGGTGAATATCTTTCCTTTTTGTTTTGTTTACTATAGATGACAATTTTTACGACGATATAATTATCTACTTGTGCAAATAATGAATCTCAGTATGTCATCTGTTTGAAGTAAGGGATTTATTTACATATGACGTGGCTTTCAAACATTTGACGTCCCTACCCCAACCTGGACATATTCATGCATCTAATTACAATTACCCTTAACGCACAACAATGATGTTCACCAACCCCCTACTCCCCCAAGATGTGTAAGCTGTATTTACATGGCCCCTTAATAACTTTTATAAGTAGTCTTGTATTGTTTAGTATGTCTTTTTATTAACTGTTATGTTGTGTTGATGTAAGCCATATTCTCTCTACCCGTATCGTTTTAACCACTGCAAGACCTTTCATATGGGTTTGCCTTCCTATTCATCTTTGCTTCATAATCATATCACAGATTACGCACCTTATTGAAGCCACAAGTTTGTGCGTTGAGAATGTTGACAGTGAGAAGTATGCATATGGCAAAGCGGACACGACTTTCTCTTACGATCCTAGTAATAATAGCTATCTGGAGTATAAGGCAAAGGATAAATAGACATTAAATTATCACTCATATATTATATAATGAAATATTTCATATTAATCACTTCTTATTTCATTGTTTATTTTCTTCAATCAATAAATCTGCTGATTAATTAATTTTTGCATACGAAGTGTATGTCAGGTGAACTTTAAATGTAACTGCTACTGCCACTGCAATTCAAGAACTGCTTCTTTATTTGCTAAGTCTTTATTACATGGCGTATACTTTAGAGGACGTTTTCTTGCCTTTGTGAATTTCACTCTATAAGTTCGAGCTAGAAGTATTCGTAGTCTTTATTGCAATGTCTCTAGATTTCGGTATTTACCTTCTTTCTATTACTTATTATAAATAATTATGCCAACTATTATATACTTATATACTAGTACTGATCACATCACCTTTTGCAAGTAAGGGTGTTATTTACATAGTTCACGCACAAACTTTCAAAAGCTGTGACTTTCCTACCCGCACCTATTCTATTCAAGCATAAACCGCGGCAATGTATGCTTTCCGCCGCATTGCTTTCCACCGCATTGCTTTCCACCGCATTGCTTTCCACCGCATTGCTCCCCCTCCCCCACCCCAAAAGCATTTGCAAATGCCCCTAAAATAGCATTTACAAGCCAATAACTGCTTATCGGTCGTAAAATGTGTGGTAGCTCTTTTTGCTACCTGTCATGCGTCTGTTGTCTTAAATCATGTTTACTATTACAGGAACTTTCATTTGAGTTTACCTTGCAAGTCATTCTTCTTCATTATCATGTCAATGACTATATCACACATTCCCTCCTCAATCATTTGTTTCATGAAATTCAACCAACTAGATTCGACATTGAGAATGTTAAGAATGAGAAGTTTCCAAGTGAAAGGAAAGCATTATTTCTCTTGTTATCTTAGCATTCATGACATCCCGGGTATAAGACAAAGAGATATCAGAAGGTCATTCGTGGATTGTATTATTACAAATTTTGTATCACAGCTCATTTCATTTTCTTATTATTTTTTTTAAATAGAAGTAGTGATTAATTAATCATTGTAGACAAAGCGTATATGAAGTTAACTTTGAAATTAACTTACTTGCATGTTTAGCTTTGTGTTGTAAATGACTATTTATATAATAATCTTTGAAACTTTGATGTTTTTAGCCATGAATGTGATTGAAAACATTCAAAAATATTATTTATGCTTTAGTTTGCCTTGGAGACGATGGCAACTGATGTTGTTCTTTGTTACAAAGAAGTCTACCAGCAGAGCATTTTTAACGTTGTTAAACATTTAACAGATTGTACCACTTCATCACGCATTAATAAAGCCATAATGCATCGGTGAAAATGAATATCTCCTCTCTGGATACAGGAGGAGATGCTAACCTACATTCCTAGTACAATGATCATGAGATTTGGAAAAATAAGTAAATATTGCAGCTGTTATAAGGAAAACAGTCCTTTATTAGAGTTTTTCTTCCTATGAAAGAGATATCATAACTTCTCCAGATGAATGTACTGCAACCTAAAGGGAGGACATTGTGAAGCAATTTTACCTTATTAGTTTCCCCCAATGACATGTTAGTAAGGTCCCAAGTGTTTTATTGCATCGCACATTATCGCACATAAAAGTATCGGGCATCTACTTCTACTCTCATTATCTCAATTACAAATTCGAACGACTTTATTTGGACGGTATTAGTCATTTTATTAATACACGCCTAGTTCTTGTTCTACTCTCCTCTCCATCCCATTTCAGATTTTAGAGAAAATATGTTTCAGCTTCCCATTTCAGATCTAAGAGAAAATATATTTCCATGGAATATTTCCCTGTGTGACATATGGGGGAGTTGTTCAGAAGCAAAGCTAGAGAGATTTGAGAGAATTCACCAAAGAGCATATCATATCGTCATGAAAATATCCAAAAGGAAAGGTAAATAACTGGCAAGGCCAATCAAATGGGAATTGATTCAATGTGTTTATAAGAAAAGGTTGGTATGTTTATCACACAAAACCTACTACAAAAACTGTCCTAAACAGATTGAAAAAAACATAGAAAAATGCGGTAATAAGGCTCATAATAAGGCTTTAAGACGCAAATCGGTATGACACTCCTTAGTCTTTCTCAAGCACTAAGAATGCAATCCTAAACACATAACAACTACATCGCTAACTCAAACATGGATTCGAGTGCTTTTTCAAGCCACCTGAAATCTGGCCTAGTCATCCTACGTTAGTTCCTGCTTTTTTCTCGAAACGCATACGGCTTATTAGATCATAGACTCGAAAAAGCCATTTTTGGTACGAAGCAGGAAACCTCAAACATGAAATGGTCTTTTATATATGACCTTTGAAGCCAAGCATGTGTTTCTTCTGCTTTTGATGTAACGGATAAACGCAGCGAAGTGTTTTATTGGCAAAAGATGTGCAGATTATCCTGTTTGGCAATTCTGAAAGTGAACATAACTTTGCAGCTCCAGGGACTGACATAAAGTAGAGAAAGTGTTTCCAAGAATAGCCTCGCCTCCACTTTAGTCATAAAAGGTGCAAATGAGGTATGCAAAACTATTGTTTTCTTAAGATATGAGACTTGAAAATGATTGAAAAAAACGAGGAAAGGAAAGCAAGAGATATGCCTTGCTTATATTTAGCGAGCAAAAGTGCCATAGAACCTTTTAATTCTCAAGATGCGAAACAGGGTACGCTGACTTATAAAGTTCTATTTGGGCAACCATTACCTTAGAATTCAGTATAAATTGCGTAAAATGTGCAATTTAGAGCACTTTTATACAAAAAATCAGTGAATTATTGGGGACAATTCCCCCTGCCCCCAGGGTCTACGGGTCTATGTAACTTATCTAGCTCTATTTAGGCAACCATTACCTTAGAAATTAATGTGACTACAACTAGCCTGGCCTAGTTTTAGCTTGGAACGAACATGGGTTGGATTGTGTAGTCCAAACTGGACTTTGAACATAAACTGACTTGCAAGCTACTGTAATTAGACATTTGACAATGCAGAATGTATACGGTTGTTGTTGGTGTTGTTGACTGAATTCGGGTCGGTGTTAGATGAAATTAAACTGATCAAACATTTCACTTAGCATTGGTGGAATATGAGGTAATGTTAGATGAAATGCTAGATCAATTCACCATTGCCTTACTCTGAATTATTCAGCGTTAAAGGGCGTAGGGATAGGGGGAAACAAGGAAGTAGGGATAGAGGGTCAGAGGCGCCATGGCCTACCGACATTTTTTAGCAAACTATGCACAAGTGTCCTCATTCAAATCCAAAAACTGCCCCTTCTAGACACAAAAAGCCCACTTTCAAATCGAATAATACCCTTATTGCATAATTGTTTGTTCCAGTTCTCAACGTAAGATGAAATCCAGACCCCTTTTCTTTTTTATTTTTTGTGTTTTGCTCTTTTCTATAATCTTTTTCACTTTCGTTTTTTAAGTGATTAGTACGCTCTTTTCTTTATAGGAATACCTAATAGCAAATTATTTTTCTTTTCACACAATGCTCTTTTGAGACTCAATGTTCTATATATTCTGTTCCTATTGAAAAAAGAGGGTATGTTTATGAAAATTGCAAATGCTTTCCTTTGTGGAGGCTTGATAACTTTGTGTCTTCCTACTTCAGGGACAGGACAGTATATAATATTTATTGTAGTTAATTTTGTAGTTATTTTTATTTGATTTGTAAAAGAAAATCAAGAACCATGTTTGTAATCATGGTTTTTTATAAAGATGATTGTAGGCATTTTGTTATAACAGTCCCTTATGTTATTGGCAGTCAACATGTTAGAAGAAGCTATAGTAGGAAATCGTAACACGGCTTTTTTAACACAGAAACTCATGTCTTTTGGGTCTTCAACATTGCCCTCGCAGTAAATAGATTTTTCTCCCCGGGAATCATCGATCCCTGTCAAAAACATTAAGTAAGAACTGAGGAAATCGCTTTTGAAAAATTCACCTATGGTTCAACTTTTAGCCCTCTTAATTCAGGAATGCATACGGCAATCACGACGTAAATGCCGGCCAAACGCACTCCCTGGTCGGCAACTTTGTGCCGTTCTCCATTCACACTATTGGTAAAAAGGAATATTCGTATAAGGGCTTAGTGTGCGAAATTACGCGAGTTCAAGATAAGAATTATTATACTTTGCCAATCTTCGACGGGTAGTGTTCGGTACTTGAGTGCCGTCCTCTTTTCCTTTGTACTTAGAGGATTGAAATTTTGATGGTAAGTAGCAAATATAAAGCATTGAGATTTCTTCTATGCCAAATTTAAGGATGCCTCTTTTCGAAAAGAGATGCAATAAAGGTCTTTGTCGCAATTCTCTTTTATCCTTACTACATGAGTTAAATTTGATCAGACAGCCACAAAAGGAATTATAATGAAAGCCATGAACATCTCTATTCGATCCAGCTATTACATTTTCTGTCGTCGAAACATGCCTTGGACTAACCCAGAACTTTTTACTATTTAATTTCCCTAGTCCTTGTTCGCTTACTTCTACTGTTTTCGTTTCATTTTGTGTTATGCTCTCCACAAGCAAGTCAATTTTACACTGCTATGTACTTGAGAGGTGTATTATTGTATTTTGTTCATGATATAATGAGAAGCTTAAAAAAAGTAATGAAAAGAAGCTTCTATCACGGGAAAGATGAGGCATTATCTGTGGAGAAAAAGAAAAAATATGACCAAAAGTTTCGAGATATTTGACCAGTTGATCCATGTTCAAGTAATCGATAAAAAGAGTAAGAAATCCAGATGGTGATCTTCAGCCTATGTGTGCGGTGCGCAATGCAAAATTATCTTGCGTTGAAACTTCGATATATGCTAACTCAAAAGAGCTTTGATTGCAATTTATGAAAAGCTTGTAAACGCAGACAGTTTTACTTGGAAGCAGTTATTTGTTACAACGTCAGCTGCTTGAAGGAAAGATAAATGGCAAACGAAGCAGAAGAAGACCAAGAATTACATGGATGGACAACCTTAAGAAGTGGACAGGAAAATCATATGGGATATTGGTACGAATGGCAGAAGACCGCGAACTATTTAGATGCATAACAGTCAACGTGCTAAAGGTATTGGACAAGTTGTGTTCATATAAAAGCCCTCTGTAAGACAGCAAACAGAAAAATTAGTGTTTTTCCAGTGTGGCTATAGGAAAAAGTACTGACACCAATTTTTTCTGACATGAATTACAAAAAGTATAAGGTCCTCTATGATACATTAATAATGACCAATTTTATAAGGTGGAAAGGTTGAACATTAGTGTAAAAACTTAGCAGGCATTAAGTGGGAATTATCAAGACAAGGTACTATTTAGGGCAAAACAGAATGCAATTTAAGAAAATGTATGGAATTCTTGGCCTCGATTTGAGGAATTCAGGATTGAAAATTGAAAGCACTGATTGGAAGTGTTGAGTGGAGCACTGAGGCGCGGGAATGTTTTTCACAGCTGGAGAATGTTGCTTGTGCCAATAAATCTAGTTATTTTCCTCCTTTTCGAGTATTTGATTGACCCATGTAAGTACCTTGCCATATTTTACACTGCTTGCAAGAGAGTTTCTTTTGCCGTATTATTAGCTACAATTTTAGCTGGGTGAAATAAGACTACTTGTGATAGGCCTGTGACTTCGGCTGCCATTTGCAAACCGGTCTTCTAAACTCTCTCTCTTAGATTTTTCCGCTTCCTTATGCTTTAGATGCTTATGGTGCATGCATGCAAATGTAGAGCACTATAAGCGTGTTTTTAGGAAATTACTGTTTGTGCAAAATAGTTTTTGAGCTCGTTTTAATTCATAAGTTGTTCGCACTCATTTTGCAATTTGCTTGTTTCTAGTTGTCAAAATGATTTACCATCGCCGATGTGTTCACTATTTCTCATTGTAGTTAGTTTCACTTTGCTCTGAATCTATCTTATTTCGTCAATTTTGCATATTCAATGGAAGAACTATCATTTTCTTTTTCATGTAATGCAGTAACTTCAGTTTGCAAATAGAAGGTAATATTTCTCTTTTTTATTCCTTGGTGAATGTTTAGCCTTTCCTTTCTTCCTATTCAATTTTACAGATCAAAGAACCAGAAATTATTCCAGCACAAAGAGTCAAAGGCTAGAAATTGCCTGTGTTCAGTGTGAGAAGAAAAGAAAGTTCATCATATTTGGCAAGTCAGGTGTTGAAACCAATGGCAGTGTTTTTAATGCATCTCTTCCAAAATGCATCAATCAGTTGCAAAATTTTGTCTATAAGACACAAGACATTCAGCCTAAAGAAAATACAAAACAGGGCAGCAGTTTAATCACCTGGATAACTAAATATGTTTACAGATATGTAAATAACAATGATTCTAGTAAAAGCTGTATAGAATGCCAGCAGAGAGTTATGAGATATTGGCAGGACCTCCACCACACAGAATCTTCATATGCCGAATACATTCATAGCCATATATTTTTCATTCATTCAAAAAGACCACAGTGTAGAAATCCAGACTGCGATAGTAAGAGACTGAAATGTGTACCATATTCAAAAATAGGAGCTGGAAGATTTAAAATTGTGAGAAACTTTGTCAATTTCAGTTCTGATGGGACAAAAGCTACATTAGCTAACAAGGGTGAAAGTAGAAAGAATGATCAAATAACTGGAAGTAACAGGACTCTTAATAGTTTGAAATCATCAAATGATATCCGATTGTACAAACTCTTTGGATATTTCAGCAGTAAAGGGAAATCAATAATTTTTCTGCCATTTAGACATTTGATTTGCAGTAGAGATATGAAACAAGAAAATCAGAGGTGTTGTAGTGAAAAAGACAAATTCTCCTCACATTTAGCTCTGAGTAATGAATTAGTGAACACTTATACTGCTAATTCTTATGAGGGAAAGCCTGGCATTAATTTGACTTCATTTTATGAGGATACTCTCCAAAAATCTTTCCTTGAACAAAAACCATCTTCAATGCAGGATGAACTTGTTATGAGTGATTTAAGCAGTAAGGAAGTGCTAGCTAGTGTGCATGAAACTGGAATTTCTTCCACTACTGCTTCTAGTGAGAAAAAATCTGAATTTGAAGTGACTTCTTTCAGTCAAGATACTTTGGAAGAATCCACTGTGGAACATACATCATCTTTAATTCAAGATACAAGTTTAGAGAGTGATGCAAGCAGTAAGGAAGTACTGGCTAGTGTACATGAAACTGGAATTTCTTCCACTGCTACTTCTAGTGAGAAAAAATCTGAATTTGAAGTGACTTCTTTCAGTCAAAATACTTTGGAAGAATCCAATATGGAACAAAAACCATCTTCAATTCAAGATGTAATTTTAATGAGTGATGCAAGAAGTGATGAAGTGCTAGCTAGTGTACATAAAACTGGCATTTCTTCAACTACTGCTACTGATGGGAGGCCTGGCATTGAGGGAACTTTGTTTAATCAAAATACTTCGAAGGAGTCCACTGTGGACCAAACCCCATCTCCAATGGTGGATGCAGTTGTTAAAAGTTATTTTAGAAAAGGAGACATTTTGGATTCAAATAGCCACAGCAGGATGTATACTGCAGTAGGAGAATTTTCAGGAGCAAAAGCATCAAGGATTTACACTTATATGCATGAAGCTCATAGCAGATCAAACACAATTGAAGAAACATCAAAAGATAACAAAGCAGTAGTGCCTGCCCATGGTCATGTAATTATTTCTTCAACAGTCAAAAAATTGGCTAATACTTTGCTCAGGAGTTCATACTCAAGCTACATGGAAAGCATTGCTGACAATCCTGCAAATGGTTTAAAGA
>OLMO02000262.1:1857677-1874132 GCA_900291935.2 Cassiopea xamachana | reverse complement strand
TAGTATATAGTGATGCTGGTACAAGTGAGACCATTCTGTTGAATCAGATTGATAGCCATCTAAAAAGAAATACAACAATTTCAGAGCCTGAAATTCAATTGACAACATCTATCACTACAATTGCAATGTCAGGTGATCCAACTTTTGAAAAGGAAAATCAAAAACTACCACACTTGGCACAAAAGACAGATGAGTTTGGCTGGGACAGTAGCAAGCCCTATGCTGTTAAACATAAAAATTTTGATGATACTTTTGGATTTGAGGATTCTTACAATGGGAGTTTAGTAGCACCAATTGTAAATCTTAAAGAAATTGAGGAAGGTAGGTTTGTTGAGAAGTTGGTTTTTCCCAGTGCCTTCAGTTATCAGGACCTCTGGAAAATCACATTTGTTATAGTTTTTTGTTGATATCTGTTTTTGACTTATATGAAATTATCATGTCATATTATTTGCAGGAAAGATTTTCATTCTATCACCTGATTTTATCATTTTACTAACCCTGTTGATTTTGGTGTGCTACAAGCTACTCAGAAGATCATTACAAAGGTTTGTGTATAAATTATTTCTTATTTCTCTTAGTATTTTTCTCAACTAGCTCTTGTTGTTTTCCCTAGCTTGACACAATCCTATTTTACAACTTTTTGGAAGGAACTGTTAATGGAATGAAGCAATAACCATATTTTTGCTTGTGTTGGAAGATAAATCACCAATTTATTGTTCATGATATTTATAGTTTTAAGTAAGATTTTGCAGTACTCCCAAATGGCAAATAAAACCCAACAATTATTGATTATTTGATGTCTTTCTAACCCCATGGACCTTCTTGGAATCCCCCATTACTTACTTTTAGAGAAAATGAAGTTTTTTTACAAACTCCTCATTTTATTTTCTTTCTTTGTTAGTAATATTCATGCCAAATTTGGAAGACAAAAATTTCCTCTTTGAAGCATCACTTGAAATATATGAATTAAATAAAAATCATTTAGATGATGCAGTTGCTACTAACTTGTTTAGCAACCTTTTGGGTGAAAAATCATCAGTAGATGGGCGGCTCTGTACTCTTTTTCAATGCATAGTAGGGGCACCCCATTGCAGATTTTTGAAAATTTCATCACCCATTTCCATCTATCAAACATACCCCAAACTAAGCAATTTTTAAAAATTCTAATCCCCCCCCCACACTATTACTAACCCTAAGATCTCAAAGTTGAAAATTTTTCACCACCTATTTCCAACACTCCCCAACTAAGCAATTTTGAAAACATTCTAGCTCCCAACCCTAAGATTTCAAAGTTTCAAAAAGGATAAGCAAGAACACATTGACTTTGTGAATGCAAATCAATATTAACAACTAAGGAAATCAAAGCAAACGATGTACCTTAAGGAATTAAACTATTAATTATTTACTTTATTTTTTAATTAAAGTAAAACTATAAAAGATTAACCGGTGTGATGGCTCAGTTGGTAGAGCGTCCGCCTCACAATCGGAAGGTCGATGGTTCGAGCCACGGCCGAGTCATACCAAAGACTTTAAAAATGGTACTCGCTGCCTTTCTCTTCTGGCGCTCGAAAAATGAGAAAGGAGTGGGGAAGTTAAACACGCGGAGCTACCAGTGGACCAGCCCCCCGCTGTAGCCCTCACTGCATTCGCAGACGCGTGGCCTAGGGCTACAGAAACGGAGATAGGCGCCGCCCTATGCGCCATTAGGCGTGGGAAGGACTTTGACTTTGACTTTGATAAAAGATTAACAACTAACTGCTATAATTTTGAAATATTTGGGTCCCCATGCTATCTATTGAACGTTGACCCCTCAACTTTAAAGAACCCCCCAAATTAAGCAATATGATACCCCTTTTATTTGGTGCCAAAGAGTATATATTTTAGTTTTATCTTTTTTGACAGCCTGTTCTTGTTCTTTCCGTCGTTTTATAATCATTTATAGCCTCGTTTCCAATCCCAACTCCCCGTTTAGTTTGAATCTCCCTTAATTAAAATTCAGAATTTTTTCCAACCCCCCTGTTTATTAGGACCTCCCGTTTATTTGGCTCGTGAGAGTACACAGATGAAGCTTTGACTTTGTTGCTATGAAATTGAGAACTAGCAATATCACCCTAGAGATTGTTCCATTTGTGTGTTTATTTCAAATGTATCTCAGTTCTGTTTCATTGGCCTCTTTCTACCTTTTAGATACTCTCCCTCAAAAGAGGGGAACAGGTCAAATAATAAAGAGAAGCCCCAAATTGAGACTGTTACTACAAAANATTTGATATATTTATGGCACCAACTGGAGAGATAAAATTTGAGCTGAAGCAAGAGCTCAAGATTACCTAATGAAGAGTGCTTTGTCAGAATTGTACCAAAAATCTGCTTTGAAAATGTGCATCTCTCTAGTTATATTTCCATTGCTGAATCGAAGATGAGACGGTTTAGAAATGACTTACTGACGAGGTGAGATAAAAGGGCGTGAAGATGCTGTATGTTCAAGCCAGAAAGAGAATTATTTCTAAGTTGGTACTGCAGACAATCAAGTGATGACGTTCTCAAGTTCTCACGAATAGTAATTTTTTTAAATGTGATATTTGAATTATCTTGCACATGGATTTCCAAAATCCTTTAGTGCATTAGTAAGAATTTTTAATAATTTACGAGTGTCTTGTATATAGTTTGTAATGTCTTTAATCATCTCCTGTAGTATTTTGAGTAAGCTTATTTGCAAAATTCGTCATTTAACAGTTCAGCTGTGAATCTTTGCAGCCCAACAGTTTTTGACTTTTGCACAGTTGCAAGTTGTAGCTTCATTAGACAATTACCTGTAGCTATTTGGATCTTGTTTAGTGCTGCAATANAATTGAGTGAAGATTCGCATGACTTACGTTACATATCTGAAGCTAATTTGAATTAATGTCACTTGCATGTCCCTCTTTGCAGATTTCCTTTCGCAAAAAATTGATTAAAAGTGATTCATACCTATTACCTTGATATGGATAGCCCTGAAAGCAGTTTGGGCAGCGAGGACACGACCCCCAATAATTGACTCAGATTTATTTAGGTATTCCACACAGCCTTTTTGCTCAAAGCATAGCTGATGTCTATATCAATCAAGTTCTTATATTTACGGCCCAGAACATAGCTAATATTTTCATTCCTCTAAGAAAACAGGAATGAGTAAGGTAGCATAATGGTTAGAGCGCATGCCTCCCATACGGAAGGTCTACGGCTCGAGCCCGACTCGATGCCCTGACTGTACGCTCGCTCACTGTTCACCCAGCAGCAAATGGGTACCCAGTGGGAACATTGGGGAGATAAAAACGGCGAGGAAAGGAACTGGCCACCCTACCTCACATGCCGATGGCTCAGGATAAGTGCCCTCTCTAGCAGGCACTACCCTGCGTACGAAAGTATGCAGGACTACCTTTACCTTTAAGAAAACAGGCAGCTACCGTAGTAGTAAACTGAATATGTTGTGTGATATTTTGAAACATATTCTGCATAGCTAAGAAGTATTTGTAAAGGAAAAAATTGCACTGTGTATTGAAGATATTTCATGAGGAGCGGACAAACAATTACATTTATTTAATCAGAAAATTAATTGCTTTTGCATTTCAGTTATAGTGCTCTGATTATAACCTCATTGAGTTTTATTATTAACTGACCAACCATGTGAACAAAACACCGGTAGAGCCGATAGGCCACTAGCAGGTCCCTTGTACGTTGTCTGAGGCAGATTGATCAAGATGGCCTATGTAAAATAGGAAAACACAGTTTGAACACAACTCGTGCGATGTTGAATTTCAGCGTAATTTGTGCGATTTTATTATATTTTCGTGTAATTTATTGCGATGGAGAAGAAGGTAGTCCGCATTTTCAGGTGAGCTTCGATTTGGCTATTACGATGAAGTTGTTTTTGGTTTCCTCCTTTGTAAGTTGTAAATTGTATACGACTAACATCTCATAGAATGTATCCTAGATTGATCTTCAAAGAATGTTGTGTAAAAACTAATCTTGGTCTGCTTCCATCTCCGTGGTTTCATGTAATGCATTTAGGTAATTCTATCTACATATATAGAATTTGCAACGATAGCCTTCCAGTTTATATTTTATGTCTAAAATCAGCAACTTATAGTGAAGAAAAGCGAAATATGTTCCCTGTGATTCAAGAAAATACTGATCAATCCTTCAATGGATAAATATCTATAGTCTTTAATTAGCACAGGTGAAATCATTTATCAACCTGGAGCTTTCTACAGGCTAAGTGAATGCTATTTCAATCAGCAACGTAAAAAGCATTCAAAAACGGAGGCACCATCCTAAGCAAGACATGGCAATTCTGTAAGCTGCCAAAGAGGAACTTGTACAAAATGCAAGAAATCAAACTAAAATAGGAAACTTATGAAACGGGGAATTTCTCTCCTCGATTAGTCTAACTACTTAAAGAACTCCCCCTTGAAGTAATTCCCTACACACAATTCTTCTTAGTCTACATGTTGGTATTTATATTGTATTAAATTTATCAGTAAGATTGTTAATTTAGTTAAGTGTAGCCAGTGAGTATGGCTAATGCCTGTATTAGTTTAGTAATGATGAATTGTATGTAGAGAATTTAAAATATGAAACTGAAACAAATCTATGAGAGTGTGGCAGCATTTGACCCCTGTAACCCCAATTTTATACGTCCATCATTTCAATATTTTTTATGCAGACCCTCAAACTTAGTTTAATTTTGAAGTACTGGTGACCCCCTCCCTCTACCTTACTTTAACTAGGAGAATGCTTGGGGGCTTGAGCCTTCCATCCTTTAAAACACCCAGCCAGCTAGTGACCCTGATTTTTTCATCCACCCCCGCCACTAGCCTCAATCACAGCAGGCTGTCCCACCAACGCTAAGGTGGTGATGCACATTTTACTTCAAATGTGTGACTATTCTGTCGATTCTTTCTGTCGATATCTATCGAGTTTTGTCAGTATAATACTTAAAGCTGTAATAGGTCTTTGGCCTAAACAGAATTTCTTTATGTATTTATATTTATGCATTTATTTAAAAGATGCAATTGTTTTTCAATTTTCCTTAAGTACACTTGAATACCCATATCTTTTCTGTTTGTCCCTTACCTTAGCCTAGAAGTTGGAGAAGCGTCACGAGGGGAAAATTGGAATGAGTCATTCAATCACGAAAATCTTTCATAAACTTGTAGCTAGGAATTCCTTAATAAATTAGTGCATTTCATGTATAGCAAGCTGATCCAGGTGCATCAAAAGTAATTAAAAATTTAGGCCACAGCTAGAATTTCACTATTTTTGTCTGATAAATTATGAAAGTGTAGAACTGACAAATGCTTCAATTCTGTATTCAAAGATTGATCATAAATCCGGGAAACTCGATATTCTTGCGACAAGAACAAGTGCAGATATTCAGTCACATGAAGACAATGTCGATTTGGTGATGAAGCCGGGTGAAAGTTTAACTCCCTTTTATACTCATGGCGTACACCACGAAGATGAGCATCATCAACGTCAAGACATGCCACATGATGAACAAGGAAGTTCAAAGTCTGAGACAAATGCGACAAAAGAAGATGAGAATGTGGAGATGGGGAAGAATGAGGGTGAAAGTAGTTTGAGCAATTTTGATGGCAAGTGGATGGAATTGTTTAAGTTCCCAAAAGCAAACCGAACTGTTGATAGTAATTTTCATCGAAACTCAACAAGGAAGAATGAGACTGAAGAGCAAGTAGAAGAGATGGAAACTGCTAAGATGATGGAACTGGAACATGATGCAGACGTTTTGGCAAAGCTTGTCGAGAAATCTTCAACAAGGAATATTAACCCAGACAAGATAAAAGACGCAGCAAAGAAGTTAGAATGGAAAGCTGAAAAGTTGCAGAACGATTTTTTAGATAGTATGTTTAGTCGCAATAGGACAGAGGGGAGTGAGATTGAGGAAGAAAAGGCAGGAAGGAATGCTGCTAGGACAAATGACGATAGAAGTGAAGACAAAAAAGGTAGCAAAAACGAGGAAAAAGAAGTCAAAAATGGAAATCAAGAGGTGAAACAGAAAGAGAAGGATAATAAAGCTGTTGACAGTAAGAAAAATTGCTCAAATTGCGGAGCCAAAATTCCGAAAGCAGGAGAGAAAATCGAGGGATCAATCGTGCCAAAATTGTCGAAAGGAGAAAATGAGACAGTGGCAGAAAGTGGGAATAACATAAGCAAAATTGCTGAGAGTGTTAATGATGTGAAAGTTAGCGGTACGAAGGACATCGCAGCAAATGATACTCGTATTGCGCAAAGTGACCATGTTGGGTATTTTGACACAGAAGATGGAAAAGCTAAAGTAGAGAAAGGCTCTTCAAACAAAAACGACAAAGGAAATAAAGGGAAGAGCAAGTTGAAGAAGGAAGAGAAGAATAGGAAAGGTAGCAGTGATTGTGGGCCAAAAATACCAATTCCAGGCCAAATAAAGGATGATGGGAAGCTGCTTGTACCGAAATTGACTGGCACAAATGAGACTGGAGGCAATGTTGGCTTTACAGGAGGGCACAATGACAAGAGCGAAGGTAAGAACTTGAAGAAATTAAATGGGAAAGAAGAGAAAGGAGATAAAGGAGAAAGTGTTAAAGAAGATGCAAAATCGTCAAATGGCAAGGACTGCAAGAATTGCCAAGGAAAAATCCCCAAATCAGGTGACAAAGATGATGGCAAACTGGTGGTGCCAAAATTAACCAATGAGAATCAGACTGAACAAGTATTGAAACAAAGTGAATCGAAAGTGGTAAACGTGAAGATAGCAAAATCTGGCGAGAATGAATCATTTGATTTGGATGATGATTCTCAAGAAATCACTGAAGGTAATCTTGTCTTTGCTTTATAGTTTATTTAAAACTCTAAAGCCAGAGCCACTGAGATGGACAGGGACAAAGTTTCCAGGACCTCAAGGTTTAGATCAGGGGTGTCAAGCTCATTTTAGCCCAAGGGCCACATAAGGCATTATATGATGTCATCCTAGCCGGGTAGGTTGACTGGTTTTGAAAGGGTGTCATGACTAACAATTATGGATTTGAAAACGTACATAACTCACTGGCTGTTCTCTATCTGTTCGCAAGACAATGGCAAAAGAATTAGAAGGACCAACCTTTCATATGTCAACTGGTACAGACAAGAAAATATTGCTGGATTTCAGTTTATTCAAAATTCTTTCTGGGGGCGCATTGAAGGCAATGGTGGGCCGTATGTTTGACCCCCCTGGTTTAGACGACTAGTTAACGTCAGCATTAGCTTTCCGTATTTGATACCCATAGTCCCACTTGTTTTGCTCGTAGGGGGAATTTTTCCAAAATAGTGCCAAATAATCACCTCCTGATCTCTACTAATTTGTTTCTAGTCCTCAATCCAATCCATTTATTACTTTCGAGAATTTCACGAATGAAGCTGAGCTTCATCCGAGGGTTGGTCAGTCACTGTTCTTGATTGGCGCTACCTGTTTCAGAGCACTTTGAAAGTTTTCTTGTAAAAGGGTACTAAGCGCAAAAGCCAAAAATGCTAAACATAGAATGTATTTTGGCCTAAGCTCAGTGGAGATATCTATGGCATGCCATTTATGATAAAATTGGATGAGAGTCACGTGGTTTAGGTAGTGGTGATTTCTAAAAATTTTAACAAGGGAGGCTCTAGGCACAACCACGCCCATAGTTTGGGTGTGACCCAGCTACAACCACGCCCATATTTTCAAAGAAGGAGACATGATATCTTAGTTTAAAACTGATATAGTGTCATCAACAATAAGAGATGTTTGAATAACCATATAGCAGTGCACAATTGATCATAACACCTCGGAAGCAAAGCCATTAAACTCTGAAAAGCTAAGCCAATGCAAGAATTTTAGGGGCTGAGCCCCCCAAAATGAGCAGAAATTTTAACAAGGGGGCTCCGCCCCCTGAGCTCCCATAGAAATCACCCCTGGGTGTAGGTTGAAAAAATGAAAAATGTCGATTGGGGGTTGAAGTTCATAGACTGTGTGAAATAGTTCTTTCGTATGTTGAATTTTAGCAGGCATAGATTGAAATGCACAAGATGATGGTTGAAATTTATCGATTGAAATTTATCGATTGAAATTCAACAGGCGATGGTTGAGATTCATCGATTGAAATTCAATTCCATCGTTCGTAGGAACCCTGAATGGCAGTAAAATCGCAACGGGTGAATATCAGTCTATGAATTTCAACAGGTGAATTTAAACCATCGTCTGGTGCATTTCAACCATCACCTGGTGAATTTCATCCATCACCTGGTGAATTTCAACCATCACCTGGTGAATTTCAACCATCACTTGGTGCATTTCAACCATCACCTGGTGAATTTCAACCATCACCTGGTGAATTTCAACCATCACCTGATGAATTTCAACCATCACCTGGTCAATTGCAATCGATGAATTTCAATTATCGCTTGATTGAATTTCAACCAATGAATCTCAACCATCCCAATTAAAAGTGAAAAAACTCTTTATTAAGTCACTTCACTGCTAATTTTCATTATCTGGTGTCCCTCATTGCAACTTATATCAAACCTCTGATATTACTCAAGTTTCTCCTTTCCGTATGTGCAAAAACTAGCTGCAAATTTTCGTAGGATTGTTGTTCTTGTACATCCTGGTGTGGCCTATTTCTAAACCAGCCTATAAATGTTGTTATTGAACAATCTTTAAGACATATTTCACGTCGATCTTAAGCAAATAAAATATCAAATGACTGACAGCTCAATGCTAGCTTCAAAGGATTATGTATCACTTTGCTCAGAAAAAATTACCTGCTTCTGTCTAGATGCAAATTATGATGATTTATCAGCGCCAGTGGCGAAACAAAGGAAGGAAAATTTTAACATCACAGGTAGAAATGAGTCAAGAACGTATTTTCAGGTGCATGAAAGTAATTCTGAGAAACAACAGGAGGCAGCAAATACAACTGTGTCCAGAAACATTGACGGAGGACATAGTTTATCTCAAGAAGAAGGAAAAACGTCATCTAATGCTGAATCTCAAGGAAAGGAAGATAATAATAGAGAAGCGGAAGGTAAAGAAAAATATTCTAGCTCAACTGGATACGACTACACGAAAGAAGAGGATTTTCAGAGAGTAAAAGAAGGGGGTAACACCAATGCTGCATCCAAACAAGAAGAGATATCTGCAGGAGAGAGAAAAGCAGAAAAGGAAGGAGATGGTACATCTAATGATATGACGACTAAAGGACAGAAAAGCAAGGATGGTGATAGAAAAGATAAAAACGAAAGTAAAATAACAGATGGTAAAATGATGAACGAAGACCAGAGAGCGAAGAATGTGAGCAATGTGGAAAAGCAAAATGATAAATACGACAGTGAGAAAAGCATAAAATCAAAGAATGCTGAAGCGAAAGCAAATGCTGTAAAGTCTGCTGACAGAGTTGAGACAATTAAACAATTTGACAAACTTCTAAGCCAGTTTCTTAATAATTCTTCGCCGGAGAAAGGGAAAGAACTTCTTAAGCTAACGTGGCATGATTTGAGGCAGCGTTATGCAAAAGAAGGGAAGGACGACGGGGGCCTAAAGACGGACAACGAAGCAAAGGACAACAGAAATCGCGAAATGAATGGAACAAAACTTGATTCTGGTGGGACAGCACGTATGCAAAATACAGGAGGTACAAATAAACTTACAAAAGCTGAAGATTTTGAAGCAACTGTAGGGAGAATAAAACAGAAGCTAAGTTTACTGCACGAACTTGTTGAGTATACGAAGATGAAGAAACAACAAAAACTGAAGAAAAAATTTGACCCATATGCCGGATTCAAGCGCGGACGAATATGACTGGCGTAAAATTGAAGATCTCTTGGAGGTGTGGTCTTGTATGGCTCTACGAGGCCATGTTTCGATTTTCTAGATCAATGCATGTTCAAGCTTGGATTTACTGTGAGTCTGAATCTGACAAGACAGAAACGCTGAAATGTGATGTTCAAATGAGTGACACTTTCCGTTGTAAATAAATGACTCATTGGTGAAAATTGTTCTAAAATCTCACATTTTACAGAAACATGCAGTAAACCTTCCTCAAGATAGGAAATTTTGTAAGTTAGTGGTATTCATTTACTCTTTTGTTGATAGAGGCAAGGATGATTTTGCTCTTTACTCAAATTAAAGCACGTTAAATCTAAAGCTATGGCTTTGCTGTAATCTTTGTGGCCATTGTAAACATTGATACTAGAAAATTAAATAACAAATAAAATAACTTTTGGATTACTATAATCTACTTTTGCTAGTTTTCAAGCCGTTTCATTAACTATTCACTGTTTTCTACAACCCAGCATGCGACGACGACCGCAATGTTTGAAACGAGGAACATGTGGATACCCATGGGGCAAGAAAAATCAATGTGTTCCTTCATGCCCCCCTAAACTCCATGAACTAACAACAAGAAATTCCGCTGTGGGTTATATATGGAGAACAAAGGGGGCTCTTTCATCTAGATATACTTTCATCAAAGGGCGTGTCATCATTTCATCAAAGGGCGTTTCATGCTTTCATCATTTCATTTCCATTTCATTATTCCATATTTTTGGAGGGTTGCCCTTCAGCATTGCTGATTTCGAGGGCCCCGTTTAATGCAATAAAATACTTATAATAAGTACAGTACAAAGTGGTACAAGACAAAGTAATACATCGCAGATGGTACAAGTAACAAAAAGGGTAATTTCATAAAAGTTGGTGCTTTTACCAAATAACTGCCTATATCAAAGGGTGCTTTCAGCAAATATTACACTTTCAACCCAACCTCCCTAAAAAGGAATACCCATTTGCTTGGAATGGTAAAATACTTGACAACATTTTGAAGAAAACAAGCTGAAAAAAGGGCGTGCTTACATTTACAATATACTTCAAAATAAAATGTAATTAAAATCAAGGACGTTGAGATAATTTTAAGCCACTTTCGACAGTAAAGAACTAGATTTGCAACTACGTAAAATGATGTCTATAAAGTACCAACTGAATAACCTTCATAACTACTTTGCTAAACATGAATTTGAAAATTTTCAAATGGCTGCAGGCTCCTCGGCCATTACCCGGCGAAAGCAAAAGAATCCTAAGATAGCCCATGCAGATTTCCATTAACTTTTCTAAATTGTCCTTCTAACAAGAAAAAACTGTTCGTTGACAGGGAATGCATTTTCAGCCTGATTTAAGGAAAATGATAGTTACTGCAAAGCAACTTTTAGGGGAAAATTTTTATACAGGAAGTGCAAAATTCAGCCATATTGCAACCTGCTTCGTACCATTATGGACAGGCTTCAATAATAGCGGATACAGCCTCTCTTTGGAAAAACCTCGCTTTGGCTTCAACAAAACTAACCGAGGAGCAACATGATGATTAACGACTGTGAAATGAAAGAAAGCATTACTACGCAACAATGAGCTCAATATATCATACTCCATCGTGACCACCAGTTACTAAATTTATTTGCTTCCGGGTGCTGTTATTTTGAATGCTATGGGGTCGGATCTGTGATACAAGCAAAGACACTTCTAGAAAATTTCTGCTGTAATTAACAATACTTGATCAAGAAATTTCTATTATTGATTCGTCGCAATATTACAGTCCAAAACAACTACTCCAATACTTAAACTGTTGCCTTCTGATTTTACACTACATAGCGAGCAAATTTGCTCAGAATTCTGCAAAAACTGATCTGATGGGTGGCTTGACAATACAAATTAACCTTAGTCTCTCTGCATCTTTGGAAAGAGTCTAATTCCAAGCCTACTTTCCCTAAAAAATCTCGTGTTGGTGTGGGAAGGGGAAGCACTTAAATAACAACACCCCGATTTCTTCAGGATGCAAGGTGCAGAACTCCTAAAATTGTAAATGTCTCTGAAACACCAAAAAAATTTCTTGAGAGTGGGAAACAGTGTGCCAACACAACGAGACAGTACAGTCCCTGGCGAAAACAACAAAACACAATGAAATAGAGCTTACGCCGATAAGCTCTAAAACTCAAAATCTTATATGCCTACGTGAATTCATCGCCTTTGTCTCCGGTGGAAACAAACCATGCAGTCCTCCAGCAACATGAGCCATAAGCTCTAGCCTGAATCTGTCGCGTGAAACTGCGCATCAGACACATTTCCCACCAACTCAAGAAATCACAAAGATTAAACGTAAGACGCGTAGTATTTACGAAATAAACTAAAGTCTTACACCATTTCCCTGCACCTTCCATCACAATTTCCATTATCCATTCACCACTTATAAAGCAAACAATAAATAGACTTAATATTAATATATCCAATGAGGTTTCATTGTTGGATAGCTGCAAATATTTAGAGTGGTGAGTCAAATAAAGAGGTTTAGTCAATAAACGAACGCCTAACAATCTCGAATCAGTTACATTAAATTAGGCGATAATCAAAACGATCAAAGGTCATTTAACTATTGCAGGTCAGCCCGCCATATTGCAGAGGTCTCGGTATTGATAATGCCTAGCTGTGTATTTAAAAGATACTTGAAGAAGTACATCGAAGCAATACCTAAAGCTGTTCTGGGCACGGTGTGGTCCATGAGTAAATAGCTAAAATTCATCGAATTTGGGCAGCAAATATGTAGAAATATACGTAACAACTAACTTGTAATAATGCATTCAAACATTTTTTACACTGACATTAAAGCGAAGTAATCTCCTCTAGCATGAAGGAAAAGCACTAAGTCTGGAACCAAAAGTGGATGGAGATGGTTAGAATTCTCTACATATAGTAGTCCATAGGCTTGAAGATTTCAAATACTACAACGACATTTGTCACACAGTTGTGCAGCGTGTCTCAAATACTGGGGTGCACTCCCTTAGGGGGCGCGATACGATGCTAGGAGGGCCGTATATGAGGCCAGGGAACAGGCATGCTTATACATACTTATACAAAATGATCTTATTCGCAGCAGGTGGGGGGCAAGATATGTTCTCTTTTCGTGGGGGGGAATTGCAAAAATTAATTGAGAAGCACTGCCCCAGTGGGACAATTTCTATGGCCTCTGCATTAAAACGGGTATGCACTGCAATAATCAGACCACAAGCTACATGGCATTTGATGCCACTATGATGTAATGTTCTGTACAGCATTGTGAAGAACATAAAGGGTTATATGAGGTCAAATATTGTGTATACGATCAAAAATTAAAAAATATTTATGAAGATTTTATCAAAATAGGTTAGTTCATATGCCTTTGTTTGCAAAATGGATAGTCAACTTTCATAAGTACAAACAAGAGTGAAATTGCACGTGCGAATATCAACCTCAAAAATATTTTTTAAACTTCATAGCAATGTTGACGTCAATACGACAATTGAAAAAGTGACGAATAGTAAACACAATTCAGTTCAACTGACAGCAATGTAAATGTATCTGATCTGTCCAAAATAGGTATGCGAAATCGAGAGTAAGAAATTTGTTTTACAAATGTCAGTAGCACAATAACCCTAATGCAATATGCTTGGAATGCATAGCGATTTTAGTCCCTAAAGAAACAGTCATGCGCAGAAGCACCTCATACATCAACATTGCCATGAATGTCACGTGATTAAGGCCTTTTATTAACAATTACAATCTGACACTAAAACTTGAAGCTCCTTCACACCAAGCAACTAATTTTATGTCCAATGAACTTTGAAGATAGAAAATGTCTGCAGTCAGGTCTCGAGTCTACAATGATTAGCATGATGTATGCTGATTGAGCTGATCATTAATCACTGATTTTCTGGGGGCGGAAGGGGTGGAGGGGACGGAAGGGGTGGAGGGGACGGAAGGGGTGGAGGTGGCGGGGGAGGGGATCTATTCATGCGACTTAAAGGAGTTTTGAGTAATTCAACTCAACAAGACCATGAAGTGAAACATCTTTATTGTGTAGAAACACTAAACTATAGTTCCTGCGAAGAAGCTCAAGTAATAAGTATTCTTGCGTGAGAATCTCCTCATAAATTATAGCACAACCACCACTTGTAAAAGAAGCAATGCGTCAAAACATGGAAAGCAAAGACTCATGCTATAGATGCAAACACCAGTAAAACTAGAAACACGAAGACTGTATGAGCGGAACAGTCATCGATATATCAAAGACAGGTCAAGAATGCTAAACTAATTTTTCTTTCTTTCTTGCTAATCTACAAAAATATCACACTTGTTATTAATATCGCGAGGCTACCAAATGATATTCGAGGAGGTGGTGATTCCTATCCAATAAAAATCAGGACCAAGATGGAAGAATATCGAGGGAATCCCCGCTGCAAATGCCAAAAACTTTGCTCTAAAATTGACCATAGAATCACTGTGAATATACCATCTATCACCTAAAATTCATTGAAAAATTATCTATCATCAAACCCAGGAGAATTTAATAGACACATCAATTATTGAAATCAATACATTTTACAGAGAAACACGTCTTAAAGACAAAATCAGACATAGCGACTAAAACGTTTGTCATTATCAATGTGAATAATGCAATAAATGCAGAAGAAGAGTCGTATGACAAATGACGACCTGGGAGGAAGCATCTAAAGTGGGCAAAATGTAGAAGATGAAAGAAAGAAGAACAATGCAGAGAAGCAACAAAAAACTACAGTGAAGATAAAGAGAGCTGAAGAAAAGTGACTAAGAGAGAACGATGGGAATTGATTATTGTTGAGAATTACAGCTGGATAAATCCTATTCCTTGTTCTGTAGTCCTTATCTTCAAATTTTTTACAAATACTGCGTTTCATTTCTTCTACCTCAACTACGTTACCACGTTCCTTTACTCCTAAGCGACAACACTTTTGCATAATCTGCATAATTAATACTTCTATCCGTTGATAAAAATTTAAATTCCAAGTCCAATAATTCTGGAACATATCTTGAGCAGCTTTCTCATCTTATATAAATATTATCTATATAAGGTGGTGCTTATATTATCTGTATAAGGTGGTACTTTATGTTCAAGAAAGCCTTGATGTACTGCAAAGATGCTGATGGTATCTGTACATTATAGGTAGGGCCATATATGGAAAATAAGGAACTTTAGACGACAAATGGGTCATTTGAAGTTACAAAATTTTAAAGAACTCGTTGATAAGTTATGAATGAGGGTGTAAAAAGACAAAATTGCTGATAGAAACTGCATTGGAAATACGACAATAAAGCTATACCTACCACGAGCAGAGAATTCATCATTGTCTCAAAGAAGTCTAAAAGAATAGAAGAATGAAATCAAACATGAAAAACATTATGATAATGACACAAAAACTACGACCAGAATATTATGATCTGAAATCCAATACTTATGACCAGAGCTTTACACAATCACAGCCTTACTATTTTAACATCAAACAGCTCTTTCAAAAACGATGCAAAACTCTGCAGCAAAAGACAGTTCTCGCACTGAATATCCTAAACCTGATCTTATGATAATTAAGCATATTGAGGTAATACCAGCTGGGTACTTTGCATCAGGAACTCAATTTCCAACAAACAGTGATATTAGCCTATCATTTCCTGCTAAAGACAGTCATAGAACGCAAAACGTTAAAGGCATTACGAGGGATGTACAACTGGAGACAAAATGATTCTGACGCTTTAGGACCCTATTAACATGACAATGCAGAAGTGAAGACATAAGGTGGGATATCAACTGTAGGATAGTACATTTAAAACTATCTGAAAGAGCATTCTTGACTACGTTTGATTACATTGTTATTGACCACGTGGGTGCAACAATGTTCAACGCACGTTAAAACAGTAACTTTAAGCAACTACTACATCTTTAGGCAACATCAACAAAGCTTGACCCGAAGTGGTTTATCGAATTACACCAAAGGTTTGCATATTCAGACAAAGCAATGATTTTTGAGATCATAAAAATATAGATTAGGCCGGCCAATCTCCATATTATAATCCTGTACAAAAACCACGTCTATGATGGATTGAGTTGGTTGTCATGTGTAGAAGTAATCCTATCGTGTTATAAAGAACAATGATAAGAAGATCTAGTGGGACCTTCATATTACTACTCCAAGAAAACTTCGGCACAAAAGGCCAGATGTGGTAGTATGGAAGGCTTAGGATTAAATGGTTATCATAGGTATCCGTATAATATTATATTAAAACATCAAAGCCAAGGAAAAAGGCATTCAGATGAATAGATGCCACTGTTGACAGAGTTGAAGTTATAGTGCCCTCTATTACACTTCTAAGGCAATGCAAGTTGTATCAGGTGCAACGGGAATGCCACCCAGTGAACACACTGTGAATCCCTATAATGTCACTTCATAACACCCTGTGAAGTCACGCGATGAAAAAGGATTGTAATGAGATAAAGAGAGAGATAGAGAGAGAGAAAGATAGAGAGAGAGAGAGAGAGAGAGAGAGATAGAGAGAGAGATAGATAGATAGATAGATAGATAGATAGA
>OLMO02000262.1:1795608-1837442 GCA_900291935.2 Cassiopea xamachana | reverse complement strand
TATATATATATATATATATATATATATATATATATATATATATATATATATATATATATATATATATATATATATATATATATATATATATATATATATATATATATTTGAGATCAGACGCAAAAACACGAGAATAATTTTCAGTTTACAAGACATGTTTCGGATATTTCTTTATCCATCTTCAATTGTTATACTAAATTGTTAAATGGAACACACTAATAAACGTTGCAAAATCAATAGAAGGTGTAACGAAAAATAATAATTCGAATAATGAAGAGAACGAAAATTGTTGAAAGGGCTAGAATGATAAGGAGAAATTGTAATGTTGGACCTGTTTGTTTAAGTTGGGCCCCTCCCACAAAATATGTAAAGCCTCTTTAACTTTAAGTTGATCGTACGTTTTAGCCGAGTCTATGACTTTAAAGCAGCTCTCATCACAAGAATCTTTGCATGTTTTAGAACTTTGCAGGTGTGTATAAACGTGTAAATTTTTATCTGTGAAAAGATGCTCTCGAACTCTAGTTGAAATTTGTCGGCACGTTTCACCAACATATATGGAATCACATGTGCGGGATGTAATTTGGTGTATTCAGGATTGATGCGAGAAATAATGAATTATATTCGTATCTCCTGTGATTTACCATTTACGGTAATTTCTTTTATTGCTGAGATCTTTATCAGATCTATTCAATGTTAATGGTAATGTCTTTGATTCTCATTTTAGCTCGTTCATACCTCGGTTCATCAGTTATATTTATAAATGTAAACCAATTTCAACAATTGGAGCAGAACAGGTACTTAATTAGCTTCGTTTATATTTATGATCCCTTCTCACAACCTACCACCTGTCTGTATTAGAAGCATATTTACAAATCCATGGCTTAGGAATCTTTTCTGTAAAAACTGTGACTCAAAGTATACGTTTGCTTTCCCCTTTCCACATTATGGTGGATTATCATGGACTTTCTCACCCACTCCCTTTGAGTTATCTTTGAATAATGTCTGTAAACTCAATTTTCTACAAACCTGAAGATGCTTCTAAACTATATTTATATATGTACAGGATTACATTTGCCTACCATTACGTTTTTCCTATGATTGGCCAAGGTCCAATACTGTCTTCAAGTTCATTTCATTTCTTTAGCTTCTTTTGGACATGCATTCACTGAAAACTGTTCTACTTGACCTGACATCTTTGGGTTCACAAATTTAAAGAAAGCCCCCATCAAGGTAATAATTTAATAGTTTGGATATCTTTTTGATATTGATTGCATATTACATACTGTAGGATCACCTTTTTGCATTCCTAACATGACATGGTGTACCTAGATGTTGCTGCTGTCTGTTATTACCATGTAGGTATGGGTTACCCTACTTCCTCTAAAATGCACCCACCCTCGAGAAAGTGCCCCCTCAAAAAAGGGTTCCCCTCCAAAGAAGCGGCCTCATCTCCAGGCCTAACGGCCAGAAGCTCAAAAACAGAATAGGAATGATGATTGTGATCCACAAAAATTCATTCGTTGATTCGATAAAACCGGCCAACCATGTGAGAATACAGCTGATAATTTGAAATCAATACAAGATATAAACTGATGTAGATATCAATTCATTTTTTGCCAACAGCAATGCTGCAAAGGGTGGGAATTGTGATGATTTTGAAGAAATAACCGTTTGAATGTTGACTCAGCTTATATCTTATTTACATGGTTCATATATTTTGTTTAGCTCTAAGTTACACAAATCAAAGTTACACCTTACACAATTTGTACTTTTTAATAAGCTTATGGAATTGGTTTTATTGCAGCAGCAACAGTTTTAAAAGCGTCCACCATCGAACAAGCGCCTCCCTTGATATAGCGTCCACCCAAGAGCATCAAAAATATAAAATGCGCCTATCCAATGGCATCAAAAATGTAAAAAGCGCCCGGACGCTTTTTAGAGGAATTACAGTAATGTAGCAGTGCAACAACCAGGGCTACACAACTTCAGTGAGTATTGAGAGTTCCATGTAAATAGCTACTCCAAAAGCACACTATTGACTGAGATGTTGAATAACGGAGATCCTTGCCCTCATCATCTTGGGTTGCTCCCATTTCGCGCCCGAAGGGGGCCTAGGACTCACCCTGGGGTCAGTTTTCACTTGTCATTTGTTTAAAAGAGGTGATTGAGTAAACTACACTAAATCCACTCTGTTACCCCAACAGTTGCTAGGCAGAACTGTAGCATGGGCAACTGACCGTGCTTTTCACCGAAGGGGCCTAGTTGGACAGTTGTGCCACAGGTCATCAACATTTGCCCCACTTCATGCTACGTAAAGACAAAGGTTTATTTTTGAAAAGTACACCTATGAATCAAAGAGCTCAATAGATACTTAGTTAAAGCTGCTTTTCATCTTTGGTAATTTTTATTTTAGCTTTACAAAAATTGTAGCAAAAGGAATGTCAAAAGCAGAGATGATCCTAAAAGTATGTCATCTTTTATGTGATAAAATAATTCTTATATATTAAATTTCATTTCAGTTTCTTTTGATATTATGCTGTATGAAATTTCTCTACATAAAATGATTAATTATTTTGAATTTGTTAGGTTGTGATGTCTCCACACGATCCTGCTGCCGGCTTCGTGGAGAATTACATCAAATTATTGAACGATCCTGATACTGCTAATTTTCAAAAGCTTCTAGAGATGAAGGTACATTTCATAGTAACTTGATTCTTCTTTTGCTATATTTTTTTCATTTCAAGACGTATTCAAAGACGTTTGTATAATAAATCTTTAAGTCTTATCTACAATCTTGTCAATATTTTTCATTTTCTTTTGAGTTTTAAATGGTGTAGTATAGTTTGTTATTTGCAACCAGCAACCTTTTAAGTTTTTCGTAAATTTGTGAACACTATGGAGGCACTGGAAGAACATTTTTCATGAGTCTTTTGGCTTTAGCTCATTCAACATCTTTCAATACTGTGATCAACTATTAACAGAAATTCTTATAATATAAGAAATGTCAGTCTTTGTTAAAGAAAGAGGCATATTACTTTTCCAAGTGCTATTTCAGGTCTCTCTTTGCCTAATTGTAGGGGGAAGAGTTCAAACATATATTCATTTCAAAGGAAGAAACTTATTGTTATTTGCTTCTATATAATGAGAGTTTTTCTTTTCTCCTACCAATTTTTGAAACGAACCATGAATCCTACTGAAATAATTCGTGTATTATACGTTACTGGATTCTGATAAGTGGGAATTAAAACTATCTTTCTTAGTAGGCTTGCAGTGAATTCACTTTTTAAAATTAGTTGTTTTTAACTATGAACTTACGTTTTTAGGGACTTAAAAGAAATGAGCAACATTCAATGTTGGAAATATTTAGAAGTCATATTCCTGTTGGTAGTGGAAGTGGCAACACAGGGGACTCAAATACTGGAACTTCTGAACAAGAATCTAGCAGAATCAAAAGACTTGAAAAACTGATCAAAAAACAAACACTTTAAATATGTTTATTTTATTCTATCAAATTAGAAGCAAAATCATTATTTCCGACCTTATGTTACCTCAATGTCATGGAAAAGATTGCTTCCATGGAACGAATGAATATAGGAAATTATGATGAATATAGAGAAGAACAATTTTACTTCTCAGGTATCTGTTCCCTTCCGATTTTCCTCTCACTGTACACACATTCGAACTATCTATCCATTTTCTTGTTGAATTAATGCAGTCATTAGTCTTCCTTTTTGGCAAAGTATTTTGTTTTGCGTCTCTCAGGATCTTGCATGATTGTAAACACATTTACTTTCAACATCTTTAAGGATTTTGCCTTGTTTGAAATTTAATGTTGATATTTGTATCATACAAAGTTACAGGGATTTTTGGATATGAGTTAGGTATTCATATTCATGAAATAATATGCAGGAATTCAATGGAAATAGTTAGGGAGATCTTATTGTTTTATACTTAGTAGATCTGATGTTGGAAAGTAGTTTGAGAATGGACAATAGTTAATTGCTTATAAATGAGATAAACATTGAGACTATAGAGTATGAGTCTCGATGAATTAGCTAACACCAATAAAACCTTGAGCGTCTATTGTTTCATTTTTCAAACTGAGAGGACAATGATAAAATTGAAATATTTTTTGCAAATTTTTTCTATCGTATTTGAATTTCGGTATCCTAAAATTTTTCTTGTCTATGACGTCATTTTCTCTCCTGTTACTTCTTCATTTACTCTTATGACTTCTCTTATTCTTTAGATACTTCTTTTATAAGGTAGCCCGGGGTAGTATGTGTCACTGGGGTAATATGGGCACTTCTGTTTCTATTAGTGTCTCACAACTATGCGCCCAGTTTTTTTCATAGATGCTATTTTAGTTCAGGGCGGCAAGTCTTTTCGCAGGTAGTCATATTTGATTCTTTTCTTTTCTGTTGTCAAAAATAACGAACTTGGAGGAAGAACACGTCGAGGAGCAAATCATGATTAATTGATGACAGCACGAAAAAGCGGCAACATTATTTTGACATACTTAAAAGCTTGTTTCGTCCGACACTCATCAGAGTATGAAAACGTCGGATAGTGACCTAAAGGCTAACCGAAATATATATCCAGATGCGGTTACATGTGATAGGATGCATCTAATTGGCCCCAGGTGTGACCAATTAGGACCTATTAACATTGTTTACTTGAAGAGTTCCAATGAGAAAAGAAGCTCTTTGTGTCTACACAAGACTGGGTTTTGAGTCTTGATGTAAACAGATTCCAAAACACTTAAATGAAAAGACGATCTTGCTTGCCCAATGATCCGATAATTGTCGTTATATGTTTTTGCGGATTTTGAAGGTAGTGATATACTAAATATTTACCTATCTTGTTATACAATAAAGTTGATGAACTGTTTTTGTGCAGGTAGAAAAGCTTTTACACTTTCTTGAAAGAGGTAAACCTAAATTACCCTGGTATGGTATCTGTTTTTGAAAAAGGCGTCTCGAGATAGGTCTTGAAGAGTTTTCCTAGGAAAGACAGTCCGGCCCACCGAGTCAAAATGTCAAATGCTCTGATACGATGATTGGTTGAGAGGATGATTACCTCTGCACTACGATATTAAATGTTTAATGTCAAAAACATAAAAAGTAATCGATATTACCCAGACTACCCTATTTTAAATGTTTTTTTTTCTGTAGATGTTTCTTTTATTCTTTAGATACTTCTCTTATTCTTTAGCTACTTCACTTGTCCTTCATATATTTCTCTTATACTTTGGATATTTGTCATATTCTTTATACACTTCTCTTATTGTTTATATATTTATCCTATTGTCTTGATATTTCTCTTTAGATATGTATATAATTTTACTATTACTTCTGTAAACATAATCCAATCCTTTTCCTCTCTTTTGCTAGATCTTCAATTTTCCAGCTCTTTTGTGCTTCAAGTTTAGTCCACGCCTTTTTATATAAAATTTTTTAAGAGTAGTTGCATTCCTTCTCCAATATTCACATCAGCATAGGTAGGAGTAAAATTGGATGCAATGTGATGTCTATTTGAAGAGCCCTCTACCCATGCTAACAGTAAATTCTACAAAAAGAGAGTCCCTGCATTGGGTTTGTTTTAACCACCTTTTTCATGTGCATCTATATCAATATTAAACCATTTCCAATTGCATATTTAACTATTTATACTGCAAAGAAAATGATTAGATTTCTTTCATACATCAGTAGTCATGGGTTATAGGCAGTGAGCCGACACAATGATGTGCTATAAGTTGTCAATGCAAGAGACATCGAACTCCATGGCATCTATACATTTAGACTTTCTACAAATACACTATCGGTGTTTAGGTTTACCTTGACCATTACCAAACAAATACACCCAACTTTGCATTCATTAATCATTTTAAACTAATTTGACTATTAAAAACTATGCAATACATAAAAGTTTGTGAAATAGATCATCAATACCCAGTTGCTACCTTCCATAAAAATGGCCTTCAACCCAAATTTACTCATCACAGACTGATTTTGTCAATAGTGCTGTTAATATAGAATTCTTCTGCAAGTTCCTTCTATCTAATGAAGATGTATCCTTTACCAGCCACTCTATTATGTAAGGAACCTGTCCTTATCCCCGATGAAGAAAGATGTGATCCTCCTATTCACATGGCAATTGCACTATCAGGAGAGTTGCAGTCATTTTGCTCGCTGCCTAACACGCCAATTCTGACTTTTCTTGCTGTCAATGAATTGATAACACTGTTGAATCTTTCTTTATGAAGCTGTCATTTTTAATACTGGGAAAAGGGGTGGAAGAATTTTCAAGACAATTGGAAAAGGTTACCTGTCCCATTCGCTATACTCAATAATATTTGAAGACCCATCTTGAAATGCTGGAAATAGTTCATACCCCAATAATATTGTCATGTTTGTCATTCAATTTTTGATAAACACTTGAGAGTGATAAAAACGCAGGCTGGAAATGAAGGAAAAGAGAATGGAAAAGAAAATAGGAATGAAGGAGCCTCAGCGGCAGTTTAGTAGGTTTTGGGTACACGGACATGCCATTAATTAGGGATACCTTTTCTTGAGAAGTGCGGAATTATGGGTATCTATGGGGGGCCGATCATTTCAAAAGTATATTGAATTAATAAAAGTAGTTGCAATTAATTCAAGACTGCATGAACAAACGCTTTTTTCAATTGGAGCAAGATTTCCCTCTCGCATCACATTCACATAGACATGAAGTGTTTCAAAATAAGAATTGTCTTTATGATCAGGGTCAGTCACTTGATAAGTTCTAAAATTCCAATACCCCAAGTTGTTTGCAAGAGCCAGGTATGTCGATTCAAGCTCTTCGGTGCTAACATACAAGAATTTGTGAATTTTTTGCTATGAAAAATGACATCAACAGATATGTCCTAATTGGTCTTTTGTAACTGCCAGGGACAAGCATTATATTAAAGGATGCTTCCCTATGACCGTTATCAACTATTGCTGCAATTACAGCAGTGTTAAGTATTGGTATATCTTTGACTGGAAGGACAAAGTGCTAACGAAGTACCGATGAACATTCCTTGGCCATATATCAGGTCTCTCATGTCTATATTCAGGAAATATTCTTCTGAAATAAATATCTTTGGAATTGAACAACTAGTTTCAACGAACAAAGCAAACCATCTGTCATTTCTTCCCTTAATATACGATGCGGTGCCCTTGCTTCTGCGTAGGCAGAACTTTTCGCGTACAACAAAATTATTGCTCTAGGCCTTGTTGTCGATTGCAGTTTGAATTTCGTGCCTGAATGTACGCATTGCATCCTGTGATTTTCTGCTTAATTCAGAGCATGTCCAATAATTTATTCTGCATATACCTAATAATTAATTCTTCATATACCTACTAACTACTTCTGGGTATATCCAATAGTTAATTACGTGTATGCCTGATAATTAATTTTGTAGTTATTTATTATGTATATGTGCAAACATTAATTCCGCACCTGTGTAATAATTAATTCACTACCTATACAATAATTAATGATACATTCTGTTATTAATTGCAACTACTTTAATAAAGTCAATAAACTGTAGATCTGGTCGGGCCCCCATGTACAAAACCTATACAGAGATCTATTTTATAGATGATCAGTATACCTATTAGGTACATAGCGAACTATGGGGAACTTATTGAAAAGGAAACTGCGAGGATAATTGATCGGTCAATGAACAATTATAAACTCGACTATCTCTCTGGTCTATTTGAAAGGTGGTGTCAAAATGCAACTAGGGAGTTTCGCAATAATAAGACTGACCTAACAATGCGTCACATTAAAAAACTTCCCATGGTCAGAGGTGTTATGCTCAGGCAGCGACTTGCCTTCTTGGGATGGGGAGAGTTGAGGGGCTCCACGCCTCCAATATGCTTGAGCTTGAAGAAAAGTTGATCACAGTGTTTTCCGTCTTTTTCTCTTTTCGTTTGTTAGTAACATGGACGTAGCCATATGGAGGAGAGTAGAGGGAATGCCGCACCCTCCTGAAGCATTTAGCTTGTCGGCAAATTTGCACTGTACTGATAGAAGGCCTTCTTTGTCAGCAAATTCTTTTTTGTTGCCAAATTGGGGTTTCCATTCCTTTAAAACTCATGCCACAGCTACGCCCCTGGTTATTGACAGTAGTTGGTCAAAAATACGCAAAACGCCTCCCCTCCCCAAAAGAAAGTGTCGAGGTACATCCCTGGTCCCTTGGGTGACTTCCAGGGAGCTCAGAAGGGCAGAACTACTCGGTTAATATAACTGTTTAGTTGGGGGTTCTAGTCCGTCCCAAAATCTGTTGTTGAGTTTGCATGTGGAAGTCTATTCGAACGTATTTTGTTTATTATTGAAAAGTTGAAATTTGCGCTGCTACATAATTGTTTAAATATTCCTAATTGCTGGCTATAGTATTTCATAATTAAACAAAATTATCATATCTGCGTCTTTGATAATATGGACGTGGTTGCAGATAAGCAACGCTTATTTCTTTGCGTTGCACCTGCAGCCCTCCACATTAAAATTTTTAGAAATCACCACTGGCTTCTCCTTTGGAGGTTTGCATGACTGATTATTTACTCTTAATTTTTGTAAGAAAGATCTGTACACGAAACATCAGGCTGAGATTCAGAAAAAATTAAGATGTAAATGAGAATCGTAGGCGGACTGAGTTTCAAACATCAACTAGAAAAAATTGTTTTTGCAAGAAAATTTCTCGTTAAACCACAACAAATATTTGTTTCTTATAAAATGGCGAGTAGCAGCACTGTTTGATGAAAAATCAGAACCTTTGGTGTTCTGAAAGAGCTTGCTAATCAATGACGATCCTATAAATAGGTCACTTTATGTCTGAACACTCAGTTTCCTATTAGACTTGATTAGTCTTTCTTATGAAAATGAAATTTGAAAGCATTTTGTCGTACCGGGCTGGAGAGGCAGAATATTTTACTTCGTCACTGAATATGTAGAAGAATCACAGGAAACAAAGAAAAAGAAAGATATGTGCTTTTAGTGAATGTAATGATCATACAAAATTAGTTTCTATTGCTAAGTTTGGTAAGTGATAAGTGCAAAAAATGATAATACTAAGAGTTTATGGCCTTCTTCTCCTGCAAATGTACTTGTCATTAGTCTTAATTGTACCCTCAAAAGGCCTAGCTAGTTTGTTCTTGGCTTCTCTAGTCATTTGTTTAAGCCAGCACTTTTTAATTAATTGTTGCGAGGTCCCTCCATCATTGAAAGAAAAAATATTTCGCGCCCCCCACTGGCTATAAATAAGATGATCACTTACAAAAATTGTATATTTACACCTGTTTCCTTTACCATTACCTCCAACGTACAGGTACAGCTTTCAACTGTGGCATTGTTTGCTAGGTAACATTGCCATAATAGCGCTTAGCAAATTTTAGTTGATAAGGCCTGGTATTGAGCACTTTTTCATGAAAAATCAAGGAACGTGAGGAGCAGTTCATACTGGTGCCATTGATGTGAAAATTTCGAGCTCGGAAAATCAATCCCAGTTAGTAATTTCCAAATATTTGTAATATGATTCGTTTCCTATGTTCTCCTTCAATTTTGAGTGCTCTTGCTGTACGCTACTTCCCATGACCAAATGTGCCACCAGTGACGCATGCGCCTCTAGTTCCGTAGGCCTGCTCTATTGTTTACTTTTACTCATTGAACGTAATTTCACAACTTAGTTTTTGCCTGCATTAGATTGGTGTCCTCCAGTGCAACATAGAGCTTGTAAAGAAGGGGCTGAACTCAAAGGAAAAATTTCCCTTTCTACTGTTTTGACTATCCTATGGGGTATATGCTGCGGCTCTAATGAGCTCCGGGTAAAAATTGGGTATCTGCAATTACATCAATACTTGCAGAACCTGACAGTATAAAGGAGTTCATTTGAATATTACGTCACTCAAGACGGGCGGAGGAGCTTTTAATTTTTGTGACAACGGGTGGGTGAGTTGTTTTTAGAGGGTAACATCACATTTTTTAAACAACTTGATATTTAGAACATTGCCCTTAAAATAGCAAGTCTAGCCCTTTTTTAGAAAAACTTTGGCTTCACGTCACAAAATAATCTGGCAATCCTATTTTGCTGCCAAAGAAGACATAATAAACCCATATTTATGAAATCATTCAAGTACCTATCATTGTGTGACACTACGCTTTAGGGGATGGGTTGGTGGATTTGACTTCGTGACAAAGTGGGAGCACTTGTCTAAACATGCGAAAAATTAATGTGACGTGATATGTGAATGCTCTATGCTTACATGGGCAATATTATATGGAATAGGCCACTAAACAACCTCTAAATGATGTAAACTTAAGCGATGTTTATATAAAATAATCAACACAATAGCTACTACCTTAACTAATACTACCTTATCTACTTCTACAGTTCAATATGGTAATCCAAGTCTAGAAAGCGTGAGACAATAATGCAAATAATTTATTCCATACACAGGTGATCTGGCGAATAACTGGCCGTGTACAGTGCAACCGAACTATAGTAAACTCTGTACCGAAACTTCATACAGTTGTCTCACATGCTGGAATAATTCAATTAAACTGACATAGAGTAAGCTCATTGCTATCAATACCAGAAAATCTAATATTTGGCTCAAAAATACCAGGACCATCACCAAAGTAAGATCTGTGGGGTCTAAATAACAACTTTCCAAAAACTGGGCGTTGCAGCTAAGATATTCGCCGATTGTCTTCAAAAGTTTCTAAAAAATACGCAATATGCGGATTAGAAGCAAGACTTATTGATAAAAAGTACCCTTCCCCTGCGTAGGCTCTGTAATATACATACACTAGCAACAGTTTTTACAGCGTATTATAAGTTCGAAATTTATAACAATTTATAAAAATTGAGTAATATATCACAAAAGTGAGCCCCAAGGAGACAGCGTTCTTGCACAGCTACCATGTCACCTGAGCTCAGGTGAGGTGTTGGATACAGAAAGCGTTACACATTCAAAATACTTAAAAAATAAATGATGAAAACTTAATATATAATGAATCGTCTCTTAATACTTAATACTTAATGTTTATAAATGATTAAATATGACATACACCAGAGGAAGTCTCTGCAACTGCATACACAACGACGCTTTCTTGGCTGCGGAGGAGGTGCCTGAAATACAAATATAAAAGAATATGAATTAACATAAAATTTGTCCTTCATGAGTTCAATATGAACGGACAGACGTACAAAAAACAAGGAAAGGGGGCTAAGCATGGCAATAATTTGATCAGAAAAGTAGAGTAGTGAAACACAGGGGTACAAGTATTGAAACAGAACAACAGATTAATCAAAGGCAAAAAGTACATTATTAAATGTATCTATTGCTTTCATTGATACACAAAGGAGATCACGTGAGGCACTTCAATTCTTGGACAACATTAAAATGTAAGGAAACAACATCCCAAATAGCTTCTAAACTCTAAATGAATCGTAAATAAATGACTAATGCTTACGAAACCAATAGCGATCTATCAGGCCTGTAGACACTAGGGTGAAGGTAGGGGGCAGTGCCCCAATAATTTACCAAGGTTGCATATAGAAGTACTCCACAATGTACTTTTAATCATTTTCAACTGATTTATACCGACATCCTGTTTCTATTGCATCACAAATTGGAAACCTTTTTGCAATCTTGTTAAAAGTGTTGTAGGAACTTCTGCCTGTGTAGATGGCGACCCTTTTGGGGAATAGGGCATCGTGCATTCCATATAGCATTGTGCATTCCATAATACCCCCTGCGTAAGAAAAGTCTTTTCCTCAATTAATTGGTAATAGATTGTTTTGCTTATCTCGTTAGTGCACATGCATGTAATGACAAAAAGAAAAAGTTAGCTCAGTCTTTTACGTTTTCGTTCTAAATCTTTAAATTCCGATGAAACTAGGAAAAAGCACCAGTTTCTCTATCCTAGCATGAAAATGAAAGCACCTAAAAGTGCGTTTTCCGACCTTCCAGAGGGTGTTACCTTGAAACATTTTTCTGGAAGCAATCCCCTAGATCCCCATTTTCTCACAGAATACCTACGAAAAATAACGTTTTAAGACATATTGTGTCATCTATTGGCACTGATGCATGACATGCAAACTCTACCCAGGTTCTTAACTTTATTTTAATATCTGGTATGGTATCCATTACAGAAAATAAAGAAAGATTCACTTACGCATAGGAGTTTGAGTGACATCATTGCACCAGCGTACAGTGTCAATTACTTGGCTGAAGTAGAGAAAGAGAATAGAATGAAGCGATATAATACTTGGAAGTTCTGTATTCAATATCAAATGTGAGATACAAAGAAACACAAAAAGGGGAAAACACAATGAACTAACACATAAAGGGTAGGATTCCTTTATCATAGACTTTCTGTGATCAGAATTCCAAGTTGCAAGTTCAAATCAACAATGGTGAGAAAGAGTTCTTCATCTTCAGTACAACCCATGACTGACTATCATAGAAATGCTGACAATTAGCAATTTTCAGCTTTGAATGAATGCAAAAAATGGAAGCAAATCAAATCCTTCTCAACAGAGGCTGAACGATGGGAAAACACGCAAAGAGATACTAATTAATGTAAGACAATGGCACAAATATATCAAAAGTAAACAATTATTTGTAAAAGCAGATATGATAAAGGATATGGAATACGAGTCGTGCAAATGTATGCAAGAGGTTATCCGGAATGATCAGCGATTGCAACAAATAAAATCTACGCAACTCACTGGCTGTGGAGGATGCATTACTTCACCATTAATCTTCAATGTTATGCCGCATCGCACTATCTAGAAAAACGAAGGAAGTATAGTCATCAGCAAAAAAAGCACTGTGAATCCTCAATTCTGATATTGTATGAACCGATAAGTAAACCTAGAACACCAACACAACATCCTAATTCCATTGACAGACTTAATGACACAGGTATACAATTTGTAGCATTAGCGCAGGGAATCTTTGTATTTCGGGGTGCTGGACAACGGCACACCCGACCTTCATCTTCATGCTATGGCATCACAGATGAAAGCATTTGATAAAAAATTCCTCAAATTTCTTAGAATGTAATGCTGTATCATGATGCAAAGCAGGGCCATTACCAGCACATCAGGGAGGAAACAAGTGCTGAGAGGCACTTATCACGAAAGCATTGGATGAGTACTGAGCGTCCAGAGGCTTGCCCCAGACTTAAAGTATACAATGGCATCTTCTAGATTACCTAAAATGCTTGTTGAAAAATGGTGATAAAGTTATTACAATCTTTAATCTTTATGCTTCATAAGAAGACTAATCCACCCAAGCAGGGCTCCATCTATATATAATTGATAGTAATCTTAGTAAATAGAAGAAGTTAAATTGTAGCAACTCCATTCTGATTACATTATATTCCATTTCATTCATTACGTGTACTCATTTTTTATATATGTCGTCGCCATCATTTTCCACACCCACGCACTACCCTCACATCACACTAAGATCAAAGTACGTCATAGCATCTTATCTCTTGTTTACATCTATTGTTATGCTTGAATAACCCTTCCTTTTCAAGCATTGCTTTTGTTATCTCAACAATATGTGTCATTCCGGGGGAAAAGCTTATTTTAGTTACGTTATTGTAAGAAAAGTTAGTTGTGATTTTCGAGCAAAAAAGTCAGAGTTATTTGTTTACTACCGCAAATTCTACACAAGAAAAGGGATTTTTATCGGTATGAACTTTAATATTTAAACTTAAATTCCAGTAAAAGAAAGAAAACTTGAAATTACTAAAAAAACTGCTATAGGAAAGCCAACACAGCGTACATGACCTTTTTTACACAAGTAAATCAAATTTTAAATACATATATGCACTAATAAATGAAGGTCTCAAAACTTCAGTACTGAACTTTCTTAACTTTTCAGCAGTTGAGTACTACTATCTTATAAACCACATTCTTAAAAATAAAATTAACATGTATTGCACGCATGAAATCAAAATATTCCAAGTGTCATGCTTTTCTCTCCCCAGTTACAGGTTAGTTGGCCAAAAAGTTTATTGTCACGGATCACTATTAATTCCCAATTTGTTGAGCAATGCTCTCTGGCTCTCTACAGGAGGGCTTAATCTAAGACTCAGAGCAAAAAGAGCTCTAATGCAAGCATGGCTATTAAAACCGGCCTGTGTAAAAGACAGTCTATTAACAGTTCTATTATAGCCCTTAGATAAACTTTTTAAAATTATGTTTCTCAGATAGATAGACAGCACTATTTGAAACTGTCTTTTGCAGAGGTCTTTTTAAGGTTTCTTGGTATAGGGTTCATGTTGAACTTGGAAATCCTGCAGAATAGACCATTTTTATGAAACATCAAGGAAAAACTGGAATAGACCCTGTTTATATGTTCCCGGCAAGCGAGCTAGCCCACTTAGTGAGATCTCGGTTTTATATGAAATCTGCAGCCCGCTTGCTGAGATAATTAGTTGTCTCCGTCAAAATTTGTTGTAACGTAACTTTTGTCTATCTCAATATCTGCTCTTTAACTCACACTTTTCCGCAAGAGCCATACAATATTCTTTAGGAACTGGCCCTTATTAGAAACCAGAAGGATTACGATAGAATAAATTGAGAGGGGCATGGAAATATTTATTGTCACTATGTTAGGTTACTAAACAAAACTCATCAATAGATTTTTGGAGGTAAGTGACACTTGGCACTTTTCTTCAGTGCATAAGGTGCAACTTCTTTATTGTCATATTGCTTTCTAGACCTATTGATGGACTGTGAAGTTTTCAGCAGCATTATGGAATGGTGTATGAATTTCTATAGGAAATTTCGATATTCCTTCCACCCTGGTCCTGATATGAATAATGACAATTCCCTTGACACTAAATACGACCAAATGCATTAATTTTTACGTTAGGCCAACAGTTTTAGAGCACAATAAGTCTCTGAATATATTAGAAATGCTAACTAGGACTTTTGTGAGAGAAAACGCTAGCAAAAGTACTAAATAGAGCCATAGGTTTCAGATCCGTGCTCAAAAGCATTGTGATCGAACACTAGAACGTCGCTGCCGATCTCCATTTTCACAATTCTCTCTATTGCAATTTACGACTGCCTCTATATGGAGGAGGGCAGGGGGTAGTTGCTTTCAATGCAAGGGGTCCTGGAGGGTGAACCACTGCTCTTTTTAGCAAAAGGCGAAACATCCCTTTTTCATAGTGGCCCTTTCTACAGTAAAGAGTGCATTTCCAAAGCTGTGAGAGGCGTAACCCACAATAAATTCCAAAGGTTTAGACCGCTGGTCCTCTCAATCTGTCCCTTGCATAGATACAAACATGACCGCCAATAGGGGAGAGAGGGGTGTATTACCTCAGTGGCTCAAGGCAGCGGCCTCATAAAGTAATGTCACCAAATAATTCAAGCAAGATATAATTATCTCAGTTGAATTTCTAAACCTTGAAACTTTCTGGGTTACTTTGCTCAAAGGAGGCCAGGGGCCTCATAAAACAATTTAGCCCGATGCTTCAAAGTCTGGAGGCCTCATAAAGTAAACTAGTAATAATTATCTAATGTTAATGTCTAAACTTCGAAACTTTAATGCTCGCTTCGCTTACAGGAGGTCTCTTCTCTCTGTTTTGCCTAGGGGCTTTTAAATTTTCTCAGTGGTCCTGGGTACAATAACTATGAGACTCATTGAACTTCAAAGAAAGAGGATCAACGCATCTCTTAAAGTATTCATTTAGTCTCTGAATCTGAAAAACCCTCTTCCAAGGCCATGCCCTCTTTAAACAAGTATTTGTGAGCCCTTTTACGCGGATTAGACCCATACCATCGAAAATTCTTAGTCACGCTCATGCAGCTTCCCCAGTGATTCCAGCGCCCCTCTTGCAGAATGATACAGAATGGAAAAGTCTCAAAAACCAATTCCTCATTCTCCTTGACGTTGTTAGCCACTGTGGACCAAACACACATGATGCCGTCAGATTTTGACCTAGTTTTTGCCCCCTCCCCCTTTATTCAGCAATGTCCTCTCAACAAGATGATCAACAAACACTTTCTGGTGATAAACAAACGTCAAATATGGATCTTAACTTTCACACCCATTTCATGCAAGTTATACATGAAAACTGGAGAAAAACCAAACGTTTTTGGGCAATAACAACTGTCTATAAAAGCCCCATAAAAATTCTAATCGTTTTTTCAAGAAAACCACCAATTTTAATTCATTTTTATCCCCCTGGATGATTCACTGATGTTGCAACAACTAAACACCCTGGATGATTCACTGATGTTGCGACAACTAAACAGTAACTGAAGGGAACCAATTCACCTGCAGGATCTGCCACTAACTTGTTATTTTAGTATATGATACTTTTTATATAGTTGTTTGGCTTTTTAATTGTAAATCGTGGGTTTAAATTAGTATTAAGTATTATTATTACGTCTAAATAAATCCGAATATGAAGATAACGAATTCTCAGTATGTAACCGATTCCAGGTGCAACAACATGCCAAACAATACTTGATATGAAATCAATTGGAGGCAGAAAGAGGGAGTAGAAGATCGTGGAGAACATTGCTTACAACTTCCAAAGAGGATTTAAAGATGTTAAAGAAAGATGGAACAAAAATTTACACAGGCTACTTAACAGTGGAAACTGCTGTCAGCCTGATGTATAAAAATGCACGAGAAGGACCAAGAACTAAGAATATGTACGAATTTATCTATTCAAAAGTACAAATTGTAATCAAATCTACCGTCCTTCTCATTTAGTCAGTTGTTCTTCATAGACATTACTCGTAATGCCTGCATACTGCTTGTCCTGCCCCAACTATCTTGTCTTGCCCTTGAACAAGACAAGCAGTAGGCCCTTCAACAAACATGAAAAACATCTCCAAAGAAAATCGCTTTTCACTTTCCGACAGAGGACTCGCATGCTTCGAAGGGGGTTTTAGCCTACCTCTAGCACCACCCCTCATATCCCTTTTGGGTCAAAAAAGTCTAAACAAATTGACAGAATCAATCATCACAGCATCTGTAGTGTGACTCCAAATAATCGAATGAAAATCATGTCAAGTTAGAGCCAACTCATGCATTGGCTTTGCTCCATCTCAAATGGCCCGTCCATGAACGCAAAATTTTTCAGAGAACACATTCATGCTGTTGAAGACTCGATAGTGTTGCTATGGATGTATGCTATGGATGTATGTTCTTTTTATAATGAAAAGTGTTCTTAGGGAATATAACAGCAGTACCTTAAAGCTACTGTGTTCAACTTAGGAGAATCCTAGTGACGAAGTGGACAGAAGCAAAACCCCCTCCCCCTTCAGTCGTAGAACATCGAGCATTCACTGTATCCCCAGCCCCATAATGCATGATGTCACACATGCATGACTCTTGTGATGTAAATTAGAACCCAGGCCAGTTTTTTCCTGCCAGTCACAATCACGCAATAATTTCACAGCATTCAAATGCAAGCCGCCTTTTTCAGTTGATAATCATTTGGGAACATGTTGGCAAGTGGAATAGCTGAAAAATTAGTAAAGGCTAAAATATTATGGTAGTTGTCTATCCAAAGATATGCATATGAGATGAATCGAAACATATGTAAGACCAATTCGTGGAATACCATTACATGTACGGACAGGGAGAATGTTGGACATGAACTGCAGTTCAAACATTGAGAGTAGCAAGTGAGTGGCTCAACAGTAATTTTGTTGAAACTGGACTCGATATTAAAGCTGAATGGAATATATCAAACTTTTGGATATTAAAAGAGACTGCATTCTTTGCGAAGCTTGTGGAATTCCTTGACCACACTATTTTGCTTGCCTCATTCTGTGAAAGCTCTATAACTTGGTTAGCTAAGCACTTTTTGCTGTACATGAAAGAACTTTTATCAGGCCAGATATTTTGAGTGTATCAATTCACGAATGTGCCAGAAGTTATCTAACAATGTATTTCCACACACAATATCAAAGAATGCAGCCTGGAAGTAGAGAGCGAAGAAATACGGCTGTGGAAAACTGTCAAATACAATGAACTCTAATGGGTTGTTATCGTAATTTGATTGTTCATTGTTAGTGAAATAGCTGTATTGAGGATTGTTGTATTTTTGATCATTACAATTACTTTAGGGAAATTGTATGGACATTCAATATGGAAAAAACATTGCTTTGCTTTACATATTACTTGATTTTTTTCCTTTTTAGTAAGTAAAGTCGGGGAAGGCAGTAGGGCCTATAACAAGCACCGACAAAGGAAAAACTGAGTCAGTGAGGGAAAGATTAAGTAGAAAGGGAGACAAGATCAAATATGTTGGTGTTAGATTTAAAAGATGACAAATTGTCGGATTCAGGGAAAGTAATTTGTAGCAATGAGTTCCACAGTTGAGAAGTTCTTGAAATGAAAAATGATTTGTGAGATAGAGTTCTTGGGTTAGGTAGTGTAACTTGGAAATGGTGTAACTAGGTAGAGCTTCTGGTGGTTCGAACACGCCTCACTGGATCAGGAAAAATATTCTTGATTTCCTGAGAGCAATGTCCGTGAAAATAGCGGTAGAAAATGGAAAGATCTGCTACAAGACGACAATGGGAGAGAGAGACTGTAGAGAATTAGTGAGGTTTGGATTATTGATGAGACGAATAGCTTTAGACTGGACTCTGTCAAGAAGATGGAGAGAAGATTTAGGAGCACCACCCTAGACATGGGAGCAGTACTCCAGAGAAGGACGAATCTGGGATTGTATATAGTTAGTAGTTGAGAAGGTGAGAAATAACCACGGGCTCTAGAAAGAAAGCCAAGTTTCTGAGATGCATGCATTGCAATGCAATGGATATGGGGTTTCCAAGTGAGATTAGATGAAATAGAAAGACCAAGTTGAGTGATAGAAGATGAAATGTCCAGTTTATGACCGTTCATGAAAACAGGGGGGAAATCTTGGTGATGTTTACGTGATATGACAACCTGTTTTGCCTTTCCTTCATTGAACTTAACAAGGTTGTCACTACCCCACTTCTCTACATTTGTCAAGTCATCGGTGAGAAGTGAGGCTGAAGTGTTACGATATGGTGAAATATTAGAATAGGCACGGTGTTGAGGATATGATGAAAAAGATGAACTTAAAGAAGTGTCATCATCAAAGGAGAAAATACTGGAAGATGTAGGGGAAAGCAGGCCATTTATGAAGAGGATGAACAGAACAGGAGAGTTAACAGAGCCCTGAGGTACACCTGAGTTGATAGAATGAGGATTAGAGAGGTAGCCATCGACCCTAATTGCAATTGGCCTATCAGATAGAAAGCTAGAAATCCATTTAAAGAGGGTGTGGTGAAGACCAAACATTGGCAGCTTTGCAAGAAGACCATTGTGCTAGACACTATCAAAGGCATTGGAAATATCAAGAGAAATCACTCTACTCTCACCGTAGGATTCTAGAGCAGAGGACCAAGCATGAACAGCATAGGCTAGAAGGTCACCCGTAGATCTGGCTTGTCGAAACCCATATTGATGACCACAAAGAAGGTTGCTTGTTTCAAGGAATGCAAGCAGTTGTTTGGTGATAGTGGTCTCCATAGTTTTAGAGATGAAAGAAGTGATTGCAATAGGGTGATAGTTTGAAGGGTCAGATTTTTCACCTTTTGGCGGGATAGGGAAAATGTGGGTGAGCTTCCAAGAGGAGAGGAAAATACCAAGATTGTAGGAAAGTTGGAAAAGCTTGCTGAGAACAGGGGCGACTTCAGGGGCACAGAACTTTAGAACTATAGCAGGTATACCATCAGGTCCAACAGAGAATAGATTTGCCATTTGGGTCCAGTGGTTTGATTTTAGTTTCGGTTAGGAAGAGTGCATAAGGGTTACAGGAGTGGAGGTATTGGTGTACAGAGTTAAGATTGGAGGATAGTCTACGAATATTGCAAAATGAGATGGAAAAGAGTTTAGAATGTGCCACATTGGTAACTGCAGTAGAGCTAATATCTGTGTGAGTGAGAGGCATAGTATGAATACAAAATGAGTGAGTGATGATTGGGTTGGTCAAAGCGATAGAGGCAGCATTTGTCAGTGAGCCTATGAAAGTTCCCATGGCTATCCTGTGGCCTCAGAAGGGCCCCCGGGAACTGTGAGCTAGGAGTGGCTTCAGTTGCAAACTGGCATGGCAGACAGCCTGAGATTATACACCAGCTGATGAGGCAGCCTCCCAAAGCGCTACCATAGGGTTTAGACATCTGTAATATCTGGCGGCAGGCCTGCAGTCCACCTTTTCCAACGGTACCCTCAGGCATAGCAAGGGATCAAATAAGCCCAACAGCTTCCCATTGCGACTAATCACAGTAACCTTACCAACGAAAAGACCTGTAATCTCTATCCTAGTGCTGAAAGAGACAAAGTTAATAAAGGCACCAATAGATATAGTTGTGGTACTTCCCAGGACGATGAGGCAAGCTCATCTACCACCTCAAAACTGATATCAGAAATGGATTTGTATTTCACTTAAAGAGGATAAATCTTTGATGCTGTGTAAATATAATTGTAGAATAGAAAATACAATTTATATATTGGAAATGTGAGTCACTTTTGTTATTTTTACCCTTTAGTTTGTTAGGCAGTTGCATAGTAACGGCTGAGAGGGGCAAGCAGCGTTTTGAGACAATCAAACATGCTAAGTTGTAGGATATATATTTTGAGTACGGTCTACAATGATTTTGTAGAAGCATGATTGTTTTGCTTGCCACTTGGGGGCAAGTGACTCCTCTGCTGCGCTTCTTAGTCACACCATTGAATTTGGATGACTTCCATCAATCTGTTGCTCAGTAATGTGCAAGAACTTAACCTATCCAAAGGATGCATTCAAAAGTAAGTAGCATTGACGGTTTAACAGCACCCCATTGGGGGCTCCAGTAATGCTTTATTAACCCCTCTATGTATTGCAACACTCTTGTGAGAGACCCCCTTACATGAAATAATTATACTACAGCCTTTACCACAAAGATCTCAAAAGCATATCAAGATGCCCCCTGCCCCCTGAATATAGCATGACAATTTGCCACAAAACAGGTGCATAGCCCCACCCTCTCAATGTTGCCTAACATTTGAATGCATCGTTACTATTTTTTATTAAACATAGGAAAAGGAAGCCATTTTTATTCATTTCCATAATTGATTCGTTAAAAAGGCAAAATATCCTTCATCTTATAGACAAAAATAAGGAAATTCAAACCTTTGAAATAAAATAGTTATTTTTTCTTATATTCTACCTTCATATGTAACCAAAGATGGTTTCAAACTGTATGTCAGAAATTTTTTAATTCCATTTTAAGTAAAGTTAGCAAATGATGTTCCATATTAAACCTTTTGCATATAGTTATTAAACTGGAGTAGATATGAATCAATTTAAATTTTATCACCTTCCTCTTTATTTCATCATTCATTAAAGAGCATCTTTCTATCAACAACCTCTTCAATGCTAAATCTCCATCATTCTTTGCATTCACAATTGCTTCCACCAACACATTCCACCATTCAGCTTTAAGTTCTTCAATGTTATTTAATCCAAACACTTCAACTGTAATCATCCATTTACATAAATTAAAGAAACCCTGTTCAGTTAAATAACAATCGTCTATCCACAACCATTCCAATTTAAAACTTTGTGTTAAGTTATCATCAATATCTTTATCTTCTAACTTGCAATTCAAAATGGTTACCCTTTTAACTTTCACCCCTTCAATAATTCCATCAATTTCCTTGCGAATGTTTCTTACAATTGTCTTTATCTTTGCACTGCCACCATCCAATATGATCCGAAGAACAGAACCAAAATACTTTGCATATTTCAATTTATTTAATTCATTTACAATGAACCGCCCAAAATGAACATTTTCAAATGCTTCTTTGAGTTCATCACTCGAACATTCAAAATCAACAGTTAAGGATTTAATCATTTCAATCCATTTACGGATGCTGCTGTCTATGCCAACGTTCTTAAAACTTAGTTGATTAACAATAGATAAAATGAATTGTTTGCTAATCACATCGTTATTCATTAAGCACATAATAACATCAATTGATAGTTGGAATGATTCATCATCACCACCAACACATTCTCGCACTAATTTCAAAATGTTGCAGAAAAAGCTCTTTGCATCACTTTCCTCTAATTTTAAGGTATTTTTGAACAAATTTTTGATAATTCCATCATACATTAACCCTGACATCAGTTGGCAGTAGAAAACTAATACTTGATATGATCTTTTCTCTAAAGTATCCTTAATTATTTCATCTTGTTCTTTGGCGGTATATACACAAATAGCTGATAAAAATTCCATAAGAGTTAGATGTTTGAATTGCTTTCTCTGATTACGTTTACCTGAAACATCAACAAAAAGACTGCTAAGAAATTCTTTCTCTTTTCCAATGTAACCGAATTTTGATTCAATATCTTCTTCAAAAATAATTGAATTTTTATTTAGTAATTCATGACATATTTTGCTCAGCACCAACAAGACTTCTGAATATTCATTGAAAATTTCAGGACTTTCTTCGTCACGTGCTCCATCTTCACTTTCTTCGTCACGTGCCCTATCTTTATCAGCATGTTGTCGAAGCATGAGGTAACATGACCAACAATACAACTCTGCAGCATTTTTAATTTCTATTTCATCTGATAAAAGTGCAACACAGCAGATGGAGTTCAGGAATTGTGGGACATTATACAACTTTAGACTGCTTTTTGAAGAATCTTGAACCTTCTTTATTTTTGCAACTTCCTCTTCAGAAGATGCAAATTTGTGGATATATTCGTCAATTTGTTCATTGCTCAGTCCAATTATTTCAACTCTTCGTAAACCCCTCATATTTTTGCCATATTTTAATAATTTACTTTCAATGTGAGGTCTTCCAGTAATTATCATCTTTGATTTAATAAATTCAGAATTTTTGCGATCAAGCAGTTGACCAATAATGGAATCATTCTCGATACTGTCATACAACTCATCAAATCCATCCACTATAAACAATGTTTTTCTGGAGTCCTTAACATAGAAGCCAAATTTATATTTAAGAAATTCAATGATCATTTGATGTGTTTCTAACCCACTGCCTTCATTTGATGCAAAGTAATTCAATTCCCTGCACTCAAAAGTGATGCACACTTTGAATTCGTTGAATAAATCACCATTTGCCCAATTGTAAGTCATTTGCTTTACAAGTACGCTTTTACCTAACCCAGCAATTCCACTAATAAATGTTACTCGATTTTGATTGTCAATCAAATCAGACATTTCAACATCAAATCCTCTTCTACCTTCTAATTGTTCAAAGTATCGATCGGCTTCACTTCTAAATGTTTCCATAGCAGGCATTGGGTCACTCATCCTCAACTTCACGGCGAAATCTTCAACATCCACTGCTTCCAAAACAATTCTGCCATTGGAGTTAACTTTATAAATTTCATGCTTTTGATGTTCAATCTTGTACTTGGCTTTCATGTCATCTTAAAATGAAAAATAACGTTGTTTCATTTCATCATGGGCGTAGGAAGAACTAAAATGTAAGGGGACAATGAATTTCTGTCCGGAGGATCAAAGAGATCTGGATAGCAGGCAGAAAAGTTGCCTGAAATTCCTATTCCTCTTTCAAAGAAGTTTCTTGAAAAAACGGATTTCTGCCCAAAAGAGGGGTCTGCACCCCCTTGCCACCCCCTCTCCTACAATAATGCATCATCATGGAATTCATGTCACAACAATGAAAAATGCATTAGAATTCAATTTTGTTGTTCAAATACAGGCTTATAATAGCTTGATCGGAATCTTCAAATGCTGCAACTGAAAAAACTGAAATCATGAAAAATTGAATAGGGTGAAATGCTAATATAATTTTCCTGCTTGGTTCAAGAGTTGTATGTACATTGTAAAGCTTCACTTCAAATATAACATAATCCTATAGCCAGTTATATTCCGAGGCTCAACATTAGGTGGAAAACTACTGCGCCTTTCTACGAGGGGCAAATGACTGATATTTTGTATGCTTAGCTCAATATTACACAAAAATGAAAGAAAATCACTGAAAAATTATAACATTGCAGAAGTCATAAAAATTGAAAAATCATAGAACGAGAAAACATGGGAGCACTTCTAAATTTCAGTGTTTGGCAGAAAGAATCAGGGTTATAGTTTTGTATAATAATTTGAAATGAAAGTATTGAAAAATGAATATAACCCCCTAAAATTCCACATACAACACTTCTGAAACAAAAGGTTAGAGTACATATTCATGGCTACAGTAGAGTTGACGCTACTGGGGGTAGGGAGCAAACAAGATAAATTATTGAGAGTAGGGCATAAAGTGAAAAATATTTCATGAAAATGGGTGTCGCATCAAATTGAAACTTGTAGCTAAATTTAATATTCTAAAACTGGCTGTGAAAAAAATTTCCAAAGTGTCTTAATTAATTGATACCGTTTTCAGAAAGTTTTACACTCCTTAGCCCTAGGATGGGGGTGCCCCGTATCTCACCTCCCCTCCGTGGATGGGGCCGTGCTCTAAAAGAAAGCACTTACAATGAGAAGATTGCCAAACATTTAAGCTATAATTGTGCACTTCACGTTAGACAAGAAAAAACAAGAATACACCATGGTCAAATGCACTCTTGTTTTAACTAAGAAAATTATATAAGAATATTTTAGAAAAATGAAAGACTCAAGGTTCATTAAGTGTTAGATTTTTAGGCAATCCATTACTAATGCTACTTTCAGATTCACTTTCGAATTATGAGTACAAAATTTATTGTTCTATTACGGTCTTGTTTTGTTTTATCATGAAATAAAACATCAACGAAGATTTGAATACTATACTCCTTTTATTATACAACTCAAACCTTTGGCACTTAAGAATAGCTTTAAAATAACCCTAACCTCAAAATCAGAAAAATTTAAAAATATTGTGGCTCAGCAAATAATATGGTATTCATAGATATATCAAATTGTTTATCAAAAAGTTCAGAGTATGCAAGTATTTCTTTGCCAACTGTTGGAATGACTAGGACACAGCTGACTGCAATAGAATGAAATAATGAATGAAATAATAATAATGAATGAATGAAATTTGGAGTAAGTTTATACATTGAGAAGTAGAACATAATTGAATTCTTCTATGCATGTTATTCCATAGGAAAGAGAATTGCAATGGTACCCCTCTGCATTTAATCCAGCCACCAGCTATGGCCAGGAGCACAGAGACAGTGGCTAAATGCCGTAGATTCACTATTCCACTGACGCCAAACAATTTAGGAAGGCCATTTATTTAGGAACTTTTGGCAAAATAGGTTGCTATCTTTTCTTTCTTGGTTAAATAGCGAAATTTCTACATGAAGTGTTGTAAAGTTATCTTTTATGTCTTAAACCTTTTCAGCTATAACAAGGAAGTCAAGTAAGAGTAACAGTTACATTTTCTATTTTTGATGACGACCCAGATTTCATGCCTGATGATACTTCTACACTGCCGTTCAAGAAGTGTTGGTACACTTCGATAAAAAAACGATAGTGTCAATTTCAACTTTGATTTTATGTGTTTACGATCTGTTATGATACGGATACGGACCTCCACTATTTCATATCTAAGGAGGTTGAGAAGCACTTCAATGTTTACCTTATCCTTTCTAGAATATAAAATTTTGCAATATAACTGCCGATAAAAGCATAATTATGGAATCGCATCAGAGGCTCTAAAACTGGCAAAGTCTGATGACCTTAGAAAATTTTCATAAGCACGTCTGGTCTACGAACCCTTAGTAAATTTTTTCAGTCCTTGATTTCAAGAACTTTTTTGCACGCAGCGAAAGCTGCACCCCTGTAGCAGTCAACAATTGTTGCCATTTATCGATAGCCTTTGCCATTATCTCCTTAAAAAGCAACCTCCTAGCGCTTGTCCAACGATATTTCATATTTCTGGCCTAGAAACTATGTTAAGTTTAATACTTTTCGACCATTGTGATGCAAATGAAAAACTACGAAATGTAAACAATGTTTTATGAAAGTTTCATGGAAATAGCCGGTTGTCCTACACTAGGTGAGCAAAAATGTTGCACCTCCTAGTGATTTTCAGACTGACATGCATTCTGTTGTATGAAAATTGCGTACGGTTTCTTTGACCAGCCATTTGCGTTAAACACCAAAATATATGAAGTCATTAGCTATACACATTAGGCTAATAATATAGCATATAATTCTACGTACAGCTACTACTTATTTAAAATACATTCAACTTCTTTTCGGATAACTATGCACTGACCTTACAGCCAAAATCAATTGTTGAAAGGAGCTATATATTTTGTTTATGAAATCCCTCAGAATCCATTTGAACATATTCAGCTTTCATTTTATTCTTAGGCAACTTCGCAACCTTTCGGGATATAACAGAACAGAAAAAGAGCTTATGCTTGAGAATTATGGTCATTTAAAAAATTATACTGAAGCTTGGGCTTCCTGCTAGCCGTGTCAGAGCAGTAACATCTTAAAGTTCGAGCTTTTTGTAAGTTTTCAACTGATTCTGGGGCCAATATCCTGCTAGAGGATGAGGGGTTTCCCAGCCAGCAATTTCAAAAATTCCTTTTAACGCTGGAAAAATAGGGCATGTAATTGAAAAATACAATTTTCCACATCCATATCCATACCCTAAGCCTAGCTCTGCTATTTCGATAGCAAGCAAGTAATCTGTGTTTCCAACTTAGCTTCTGATATATGAATTTTACAGAGCGTTTGGAGAAGTCGATTTGGAGCGATTTTCATGGCCGTATGTAAAGCATGTTTCATGTGTAAAAGTTTTCAAATTTGAGAATCTATGCTGCTTTGCTAAGTTGCCAACCACATAGTACGTACGCAAAATTTTTAGACATTTTGACCCCCTCTCCCTTTGTATGCAAATGTACGCTTTTTAGATGACCCCCACTGTCTAAGTACGTACTTTAAAGGTGACTCCCTCCCAATTACCATGCATTACTATCTCAAGGTAAAAGCTTTTTACAAATGTTCTTATGCATTCTCGTTGCATTATTCCATTGAACAATCCATGCTAGCATCTTCGAAAGTTTCTTAGCATTTTGAAGCGTAATATTTTCATCTTCATCAGAATCTTCAAGTAATTGGTAATCCTGGGATATCTTTTAAACAAACTTCTTTTCGGATTGCCTCGAATGATCAGTGCCCTCTAGGTTTCCATGAAGCACAATTCTTTACACGGGCCATATTCCTGCACATGTGATTTCATCTGGTAATATTATACATGCTTTAAGAATCCATTCAATCATTAACTTACATGAGAGAGGGGGTCTAGTAGAGAAATAGGCTTATTTGGAAATTCTGCTTGCAAATGAGGGCTAAATAAAGCTTTTACGGTACGTAAATTATTCGTAAATTTCAACGATTTTCAGTCTCAATATTCTTCTAAACTTTATTCTTGTAAGAAATAGTGCATTCTATAAAGATAAAGCTGTATATACAACCAATAACCTCTGTCTTCTAAATAACTTCAAACATTCTTTCTCTAACGAACCCTACATGGCAATTTATCTTGTACCTTTCTTCTCACACCTTCCTTCTACACCGCCTGCTGGACGTCTGTCATTCTCCTTACCAGATACCTTCATATATGTGCAAAAATAAGACTGTTTGCGAAAAATCTATTGTATTTTTGTTGTGGTTAGCTGCATTGCAGCAGTTGTATTGTGCAAGGACACTTTGGTATGAATCCCCCTCCCCCTTCTGTGCGTACGTATTATGTGGATGGCCTTAAGCAACCAACAAATCTTTCAAATTCAGTTGCTGCTTAGGGATCATGATAGACACATTAATGAGGTTTAAACTATTCCACACAACTCACCAGAATTAATGGTTTCAAGCATGAACGTAAAGATAGGACGTATAGAGGAGGAGGTGTTGCTATCTATAATAAAGATTCCATTAGGTACAAACTACGAAAGGATGTTCCTTAAAATGACCTTGGATTGATCTGTGTAGAAATTTTGCCTCCCAAAGCCAAGTCCTACTTTCTCGTAGCTTGGTATTGACCTCCTAATCATCCAGTTGTATCCATTTGAAAGATGGAATAATTCTATCTTTCCTAGACACGGAAGAAAAGGAAGTTGTTCTCCTTGACGATGCTAATTGCAATTTGACTATGAAAAAGGTATCACCATGGATGGTAACGCCACACATCTTACAAATATTTATGAGCTATTTACTTGTAAGCAGCTTATTACAGTACCAACTCGCGTCTCTGCAAGTTCTTCTGCTATTACTTATCATATTGAAATAATGTTAGGTCCAAGAGACTTTCCAGGTTTTACGAGAGAAAATTTATCAGACATATCAGAAGGAACTGAAGGCGCAGTGAAAAAAAGACGTTCCAACTATATCACTCATGAAAGTTGCTGGAGACTTGTTAGATCTTGGTAACGCCCTACAGGAACATATTAAAAAGTTGGGGTAATCCCAATTTCATTAAATAACCATTTCATGGTCTTCTGTGTTCATAAACTCGAGGGTGGGGTGGTGAAGAACTATAATGCGATCAAAATACGGAGAATGAAAACTTTTAATCAATAAATATTCCTCACAGTCCTTGCTAGCATTAATTGGGTAAGGGCTCTTGGTCAAACTGATGACATCAATAGACTTGTGAGCAACTGTTCCAATCTCATTTCATCTGTCATAGAAAAACATGCACCTGTTCAATAGATGCGAACTGGCCTGTAGCCATGGAGTGGCATCGTGTGGCAAATTCCACCCCTGAGCAACAAGATGTCAGCTTTTTGCCAACGCTGGAAAATTTTTGCGATTTTTTGTTGTTGCTTTATCCTTCTAACAAAGGAGAGATCTTTTAGTTGAACTCAAGCTTGGTCTTTGTTATATACTAGAAAGTTCACTCTTATAACATAAAGTATGAAATTAGATCTCAGATCTTGTACCACATGCCACCCCTGACATACAGGTCTGGCTACGGTCTTGGATGCGAGTCTCGGACAAGTATTGCCCATTTAGTTTTACAAACATTCATTTCATTTCATTTCATTCAGTAATTGCTTACTTGGTTTAAAGAGTGTTGTAATTCTCTCTTTGATTCTGACAAAATTCCTATATCATATGCCAAGGAAAATGATCCTATCTCTATACTTCATTTAGTTACTGGTTCAAAATTCACTCTTATTAAAAAGTTCTGGAATATCACTAATAAAGCAATTGTACCCCTATTGCCCTTTCATCTGCAGTTATGACTAAGCAGAGAGGTTGCATAATTCATTACATAGAACTAAACGCTCTGATAGCCTAGGATAATCGTATACGAATTTATGAATTTTCCAAGCAGTATTTGAATTAAATTTCTGTCATGTTTATCAATTTATTTGTAAGCAAAAGTTTCCCTACCTCTATTGAAACATCATCCAAACTCTGACAATAGGAATGAACTTTTCTTCTGTTAATCTTATAGGCATTCATGCTACCAAACCATGGGCACCATATGGTACAGCTATCAGAACTAGGGCGACTAGAAACTGACTTATATAATTGAAAAACAACTTTATGATTTGGTGATTTTGACCATATTTTGACGTAATGAATTTGCATAAATTTTTCGTGGGTACAATCCACCTTATTAAACTGTCCTATACCATTTTATTGATGCACACTTTGAAATCATACTAGTGTCATCGTCAGTACACTTAAGAAAACCAGCTAAATGAAAAAGTTAAATATTGAAAAATATAGAAGATGCAAAAGATAATTCACGCTGTAGAAATGGAAATCGACAGATAAACATGAACAATTTCATGAAGGTGCAAAATCAAAGCACATAGGCAGAGCGGACCAAGGGGGCGGGGGGCTATGGCTCCCCAAACGGTAATTTTTCCAACTGCAAACTATAGTACTAAGAAACTTTTCACATGAAAATACAATTAACCCCCAAAGTCCAGCTATGGATCCGCCCCTACATACACGGAAGCTAGATAGAGGTATCAAACAGGTAAACAACTATGGTCAGGGTTCTGATCAAGAAGAAGTGGAATTGAAATTACTGCATAGAAATTGACAATAAAAATGGAACTAAAGGAATAGAGTACAGTTGGGAGTAAAGAGAAGGGCCTGCCTTTGACAAAGAACTAATGAATGAGTAGTGAATAATACTGGAAATTCACATGGTAGCTCTTTGCTGTTGAAATCTAATGGTAAATTCATAAATAAATGGAAAATTGAAGATATTTAACTTATCATTCACAATTTGGACTGTATTGAACACAAAATGATGTATTTCTAATCTTGACTTTATCAACCTAAAAACTTGATTTAACTTATTTTGACTTATATACTTCTTCCAAATGGGTTTCTAATCCTCATAAAGGTAATTTTGGCGCTTCAGGTCACCCAAAGGCGATAAAACGATTATGAATTTATTGAAGTTTGGTTGCCCATAACATACATGGTGTCATCTCATAGTGGTGACGTAGCTGGGATAGCTTAAGGCTGATTTCCATTAATTGGAAAAGTGAACGGGTGGTCACAAAAAGCAACGTTGCTAGAAATAGAGTATACGCGTAGTCCCCTCTGCATCAAAGTGTTTGTGGGCACTAGCGGAAAAAACAACGCTCGAGAAGTTAAATCCATCTAATCTTGGTAAGCGAGCCAATCAGAATACACTGACTGTGAGTGGAGAGCATGGCAGACAACAGTGATATTGTGGATTTGGAAAGCGAACAAATCTATTCAATTTTATTCTCTACAGCAAAGCCAAATTGAAAGAATTAATTTGCCACTTGTTACTCAATCCAATCCTCTCCTCAGTGGAGGTTCAATAGGGGGGCCAGGGGGCACGAACCCCAGAAATTTTCTTGTTCCCTTCACTGCACCCCCCACTTTTCTAGAGAGGCATAAAATTTTGAATTTTGAATGTAGTGTTTAATTCAAATACTTGTGAATTACGAAGATGCACAAGGAATGAGCATGATACGTCCAGACTGTTGCTGTACTTTAACTTATACAAAATGTCTTTCTAGCTTTCATTGTCCTTTGGCTTTGAATGTAAGCAACTACATATAGTAAGTTTTTAAATGTTAATGGAGATCTGGCATTTCTACTTTCCGTTATGTTATCGTCCTGTACTCTTATTTCACTGTCACTTTTCCTGCTCTCCTTCATTTTTGCTCTTTCATTTGCATAGCTTATTAGTTCATAAAGGACCAATCTCTGTGCTCCAAAAGGGCGTTTTCTTAGGGTAAAAAGGGTCTAGTCAGAAATATTTTTCTGCCTTTCTTCTCCCTTACTCTCTTTCTTCTTCTACCTGAACCGTCCCTGCTTCTACTGCCATCGAGTCAACTTCAAAGAGTCATTGATTGAGCTGGTAAGAGCGTATCCTTCGTTATGGGATATTAGGTGTCCATTATACAAAGATCAGCAAAAGAAGAGTCTTATTTGGTTCGTTTTCTTTTGAAAAGCTTTCGTCTACGCCTTAAAATCCCTATGATTAAGATTTCCTTTTGAAGTACCCATGGTATGTAGCCAGCAGCCATTTTGCTTTGCTTTAACCCACCAATAAATGGAAATTGTAGTGCCCGCTCACATAACTTCCGCTGATAGCTAAATCTCCGCCCGCCCGCTCACTTTTCAATGAATGGAAATCGGCCTTTACAATTCCTAAGGGGTTTACGCTTTTGAGTTCCAATAGGGGCCCCATGGAGGTTTTCAATAGACGCGAGGCTTTTTATCATTAAGAGGAAAATTAAAGCCTAGTGCACACAGCATATTTTTATCGTTGCGATATGCGATAGTAGGATTTTCCAGTTAACACACACAGCAGACTTTTATCGTTGCTTTAAACAATATCTGAAGCGCTCCTTTGTGAACAATTCTGCTAGCGCTTCGAGGGAGTGATATTTCTCGTCCACTCTCTGCTCTTCTATTGGCTTAGTAAATCACATGTACCACTATTTTTGTCGCGAAACATCGCACCTGGCAGATTGTTGTCTTTGCTCTCTTGCGATCAAAAACAAATACCAAACATGCTTGATCTCAAAACACAGTCACTTACGATAAAACATCGATTTTTCAGACCAAAGAGAAAAATTACGTGTCGCAACAATAATAATCTGCTTTGTGCGTTAGGCCTAAGGGTCATATGAAGACATGTTGGGATAATTGCCTATTCATTCACTCACCGCGTGGTAGCTGTCCCTCAAGCAATGCGGAACAAATTTAGCTGTTCTTTAATCTGTAGCATGGAGACCCTCGCATGAAATAAGCGACATAAGCTGCTGTTAATGTAATAATTTAATACACATAAAAATATTCGTCTCCTAAACGCTGTGTTTGCTCATGGTTAATCTAAGCAACTTTATGATCTTCTTGTTAAAATCAACATTTGTTCAATTCAAAATTTTTAACCAAAATTTTGGTCTGAATTAATTGTTAAATTTCTTTACGATATTAGCCAGTGAATCCACAATATGAAGGGAAATCACGAACAGAAATAATATTTTCAGGATTCAGAATAACATTTAATTATTCAACTAGTCAGAACATAATAATGAGAATCAAAGAACGTAATGATTTTTTCAAATAGACCTACGAATAAGGAGATGCTTAATATCATAGCTAATTTTCTGTACTTTCCTGTGATTATATCTTTACAGAACTAAAGCTTGAACTGTTCAGTAAGATAGAAATATGCCTCAGCATTTAGTTTCTTGTGAACTCTTGTTCTGCGTAGTTCTTAGTTGAACTTTAAGCCTCCAAAACTAAAAAATCATCGGCAAAAATGCAGTGCGTACTTCTTAAAAGTTGTCTGGAACCCTATGCTTAGTAAATAAACCTTCTCGGATTGCTTATTCATTTGTACAGTAAATTAAAAGCCATGTTTGCGGGATGAAATTAGAAAATTTAATTGCACCGCCTTGGCTTGCATGAGAAACTTATTATTTACTCTTTTAACTTTGTTTTGTGATTGGCATTTTCAGATCTATCAACCCAACATTTTCAACATCTGAGGATTTTAGAGTTTTCCTATAGAAAAGCAAGGAGATTTGGTCAAAAACAGGGAAATCAAAGAATTTTCGTTAAGGGCAGTGTTGTGCGGAGACACCTTCTGTTGGGGGGGGGAGGGGAGGCGTCTTGACCAATTGACCGACTATTGTTACCAAAGACAGGTCACAGAAAATACTGTGGCCAACTCTTTTGAAGCATGTCTGTCTTTTGACCAACTTTCTTCTAAATTTGAAAAAATTTGGGGATGCGACGCGACCTATACCCACATCTATACATCCCTGGTTAAGGGGATAAATATTCTTGATAAAATTTTGTGCTTGGCAAGCAATTTATGACACAAGCAGTAATGAAAAATCTCTTCACAATAATTATCAGTATGGCCATCAAATATTGATCAAACAAGATTCTGTAGTTGCCATATGATTGCGTTCAGGGCGACCAAAGCTGAATGTCGCTAATACGCTATTTATCGAATACGCAGCAGTAAACCCTTTTAGTATTCATAGTGAATAAAAGTCAACAAGCGAAATTCGAAATGCTTGCTATCAGGTTTACTGACAGATTAGTTGAAAGCCAACTCTCACGAGGAAAGCAAAGGAAAAAGCAAAAACATGGATAACAAAAGCCCATTCATGCTACACAAACTAACCCGGGTTCACTCTAGGTTAGTAATGCTGTGTGAACAGGAATCCCGTGTCGCCCCGGGTTGGTTGCAAAAAAACGCGCACGCAAATTCACATTTAGGAAAATGGCGGACATTGATATTGGGAATCAAGTTCTGGGTGTTGCCAATAAATTTGTTGGTCTGGAAATTGGCCTGCATCCCCTTATTTCTTCCATCTTGTCAAAATGCTTAACTCTTTCTTGATTTCTTCCGGGAAACTTGTTAACATCTTTCATCTTTTCATATTTTTGTTTTAGTTCTTTGTCTTAGCTTTGTGATTTAGTAGCTATTACTTGGTAAAAAGGGCGGATGAAACCACCTCCCTCTAAACACTTCGCTATATTCTCAAAAATTTGCCTCTTACGAGAAAAAGTGTCCAATGCCTGCTGTATCCTTTCATCGGCCAAGATATTTATCAATAACGACATGTCCTCCTCATCCCAAATAAATCCTTAATTAGTTTTCTCATTGCTCATTTCATATGTTAGGGAACCTTTTACCGCTTATCTTTGCTCACTAGCCCCGAAAAAATAACTCAAGAGATGGGAGCACTTGCAAAAAGCATGCGCACAGATAAAGTAACCCAGGTTCGCCCCAGACTTGCGTTTACACTATCAGTTGCCAAATCTATCAGAGGTTAGACCCGGGGCGAACCCACCTTCAGAGTTGAGTTAGTTTATCCTTGGGCGAACCAAGGTTATTTGTGTTCACACATGCAAAAAACTAACCTGGGTTATTTTAACCCAGGTAGAATCCGGGTTAGTGTGTAGTGTGAACAGGGCTAAAGGGTTGATAACTGAAATACAAAAGAAACCACCTATTTGGGGCCCAAAGATGCCATACATTGCAATAGAGGCATTAAATATTGGTGGGAAATTGCCAAACAATTGAATGTAGAATGTTTGTACAAGGAAAACAAAATTCGTCTAGTGAAACTCTCAAATAACATCTCTTTGCCATTGTAGCTCTCCTTCAGGGCTCATAAAAATGTTACGAAAACGTTTTTAATAGTTATACTTCAATTTTTTCCTCTATTAAGCTCATTGCTGGCCAAGGATATCGTCAGGTTCAACAACTCTCATCTTCTCGTTATAATCTTTAATTTGAAGGCCTTCTTCCATAATAATTATGCTATGCAACCAATAAGAACATTTCCCAATGCTTTCAAAATTCTGAACATTAGTTTCTAATTCAGTTGCAAGGAATCTCCAAAATATTCTTATACTCTCAAGTGCCAAATAAACGGGGGGAGGTCCTAATAAACGGGGGGTTGGAAAAAATTCCAAAATGTAATAAAATAAATGCGGGGTTTGTATTTGAATGAGGGCTATAAATGATTATGCAAGGACTGGAAGAACAAAAGCACGTTGTCATAAAGCATAAAGCTAAGATATACTATATGTATACAGCAATACGCTATTTTGCGTTGGAAATTGATTGCCTATAGTAGTAACAAAGAAAGGAAATGAAAAGACGGGATTGCAAAAAAAGTTAATTTCCCGAAAATTAATAAACAGGGGGCCCTAAAAGGTCCGGGTGGGTTGGAAAAAAGTTGAAAAATTAATAAGCGGGGGTAGGACGCTTAGTTGGCACCTGGGGGTATTGACACTTTGTGAATTGGCTTCGTCGCATTTAAACAAACTTTCTAATAGCGTTCGCCATGAAGAGGAAATTCAAATCACTAGCGAATAGCATGACAGCGCTCTTCAGCATTGGTCGCCCTGAAAGTAGCCTAAGGAATTTTACACAAAAAGACATAAAATATGCAACATTCTTTCCAAATTTTGGGTGTAGCTATTTATTAGATGATGTAGTAAAACAATTCTGAAATTGAACAGGAATCTTAGTTGCATTTTTTGAACATTTGAGGAATTTTTATCAGCTTCGAGCTTTCCATTTTAGCTACGTCAAATAACTGCATTACTTGTGGTAGTATATCAGTTACATTTCATAAAATTCGGTCCTAGAAGTTTAAATAAATATATATGAAAATTTCATCCTCAGTTTTCGAATTGAGAAAAAACAACTAAATCAGCATCCACGAAACGTCTAGGCGTGAGAAACTGAAAGCTGAAGACATAGACAATCTAGATAACTCATGTAATTCCTTGCTATTGTTACAAAAGTCTCTCAAAACGAGATTAAAATGATCAAGCTCTTTACGAAAACATTCTGAGATTTGTGGCCGCCCTCTCATATTTGATGTCGTGCCTAAACAAAAATGGTTTTGAAATACGGTTCCCACATTGAATTTCAAAAGTAAAAGATGAAAAGACAGGCAATTTATTGAACTATAAGAATATATTTTTAGACACTAAATCTCCTCTTCTTATGATTAAAGCGGTTTTGTTACGTGACCGACCTCCCTACTGATAGCAATGCAAGTATTCACTCCTGGTTATTACATCATTCGAGCTGAAGCCTTTCCAATTCGATCAAATCTTTTAGATTAAAACTTTCCTTGAACTGGAAGTAAATGGAGCTGAGAAAGGAAAACCTTTCGTCAAACACTGTTGACTTTGAATCATACATTTTGCTGCAAGGTCTAGCGGATGTATAGCAAAATAAAAAGTCTCGACTTTTACTTGCCATCACAACAAACTCTGATAAAAGTTTTGCATGAAATGCACTGCAATGGATTCATTCCAACTAGAATTTGATTCAATGACGTCAATCAACAAAGTTATTAAAAAGAGAACTTATCCAATCTACACATCTCATATCTGAGCAGGATATGTCCTTTCTGCTCTGCAAAACAGCTTGATGGGAAAACTCCTACAATTCTTTTAGCACGAACACCTGCAAGTTCTTCTAACAACTAAAATCGATTTCTACTGACAGCAACAGCATACAAGATACTATTTTCAGCACCTGCAAGTGTTTGTAAAAGTAAAACGTCATTCCGTTGATTAAAGGCTGAATGACCTCATGATAATATATTGTGAAAAGTTCACATCTGATAAATTAGATATATCACAACTTGCCAATCTTCGGGCTAATGCAAAAATGCACAGAAATACTTTTAAGTGCTTTTGAACTCTTTAGAAAAAATGAATTTAATTACATTTTTTGTTTTTTATTGGAACTTTCGTAGATTATTTTTATGAATCTTGAGGAAAACAGCTAAAATTCGGAAAACATTGTTGTACACCCGCCAATAATTCAGGTATCAATTTGCCCCCATTTATAAGGCATATACCGACTTCATGTTTATCAGTTTTGAATGCAAAACATGGAAGATTTGATATTTCTGCAACTTTTGTCTTTCATATGATGCAATAGGAGCTATTATCACCTTTTAGTTATTCCGCATTTACTTCCAAACACTTTCCGCTACTCTACTTTGCATTTTTTGCTCATTTTCATGAGATTCTATCACCTACAACGATGGTATCTTCATCACTGCCTTCCTGTTTCAGCGGCAGCTATTAGCGAAATGATGCTAGAACATTGGCCTTCTCGTTTTCGATATCCCATGTCATTTTAATGAGCTACGTGACGTCATTGTGAAAGTGGTTACTTGTTCCTGGCACTTCGATCGCTAGCCTCAAGTTAACAGCGTAGATTAACACTTGCAACGGGCCTGAATTTGAAATTCATTAAGTGACGAAGAGCTGTCCCTTCTACAATTATAGAATAGAAAAACCTTTGCTGACATGATTATATCAATAGTGTAAGCACATAAAAGTGGTAGAATTAATGATGACGTAATGGCTTATAGTTATAGCTGAAAGAAATAAAGAGTTAAACTCACCAATTTCCTTTTTTGCGTATGGTTCTAAAAACGAAGAACCTCAATGTCAACTCGTAGCATCATCACAGATTTGTAACACTACTGTCCAACACACCTAGATAATCGACTACACAAGCAGACAAATCATAACTAATCATAATCATTACTTGATATCAGTTTCCAACCAAAATCTGTTATATCTACTATATGATGAACATTCTTATTACCTAATTTTTTAATAGTAATACTCATTAATATTTTCAGCATGTTCATTGCATCAAATTGTGAATAAATTTTTCATATCATTTTGTATTATCAAATGCTTTCATCTCCGAAGAGACAAGATGAACTTAACTGCATTGTGAAACATATCATTGATATCAAGGTAGGAGGCTAGTTTGAAAATGAAAATTTTTTATGAAGATTTGGAAAATGCGTTTTTTCGCTGAATAGGTTGTCGAATATCTATACTATCATACGACATGCTTAATAACTGGGACTTGTTCCAAGATATTCCTTAAAATGGGAGAAATTGAGTCTAGCGTTGTCGCAGTTTAACATTAAGCCTATGACAAGTTGATGATATTCCCCCTTTTACCGGCTTGTATTTGGAGTAGCGCCTCTTCTACTATAGGACTCTGCATGTGGATTGAGAATTCCTTATCGTTTCGACCCAGTGATCCATGTTTTAGCATGTTCTTTACGTTTTCTACTGTGAAATGGGCACATTTCCCAAGGTGGTATAAAAATAGAATGCCTAGTTGCCTAGAGACACAAGGCATTCTCAATTGTGATAGGTTACTTCATTGTAACTAATGTCTTCCAGTTGCCTAACTTTCAAGTCACATACCTTATTGGCCCTTATACACCGGGCCTTATAACACAAGGCAAGAACTTTGCTCTACAGCCAATTTGGGCCTCATTTAACGGCATTGAAAAATGTAGGCTATTGAAAATTGAAATTCAGAGTAGATCAACTTGAGCTTTTTTGCATTACTATTTTGGTTGCATTTAAAATCGTGGTTTGTATCACCAACTAGAATTATTTCTTTCTCATCTTGATCGAGAACTTTTAGTTCGTTTCTCAGTATTTCAAATGTTTGGATGTCAACCCCAGATGTTGGCGGTCGACACCAGCATGCCATATAGAAGGATTTACTGTTCTTTGGGGCAAGTTCAAGAACAACAAGCTTAAGGGTATCGCTCTTCAATTTTATGGAAGGTTCAGTAAATCTTCTTTGATATATATTGCAGCACCTCCTCCATTTAGATTTCGGTCGTTTCTAAAGATTCTGCAACCCGCAATTGAGACATTGGAATCTGTAACTTTACTATCTAACCTAGTCTCACACAGACCGATAGCGTCAATGCAATTTTCATGGAGCAACGCACCGAGCTCATATCTGTGTTTGCGTAAGCATACAATGTTAAGAAACACTATTTTAAGACCATTTTTTTCCATATAGGCCTAGGCTTAGTACTGCCATGAAAACTCAAGCAATGACGTCCCTAGCAATATCTCATTAATTTAGTTAAACTGCTAGCATATTTTCTAGTGCCTTCCTCAGTAAGGTGTAGACCATCCTTGGTGTAGTTCTACAATTCGAGGTTTCTTGAATTCGAATATTGCATCGATTAACTTAAATGGAAAAATAAAAGTTCTATAACACACATTTAACAATAATCACAATCACTATTTCGAAATAACAAAAGGGCCTAGCCTACTCCCATACATACAGAACAAAGATTAAACTATACAAGCAACAACGAAATAACTATAATAAATAATACGATACATTATAATATCACAGACTTCTAAATATTTCCCCATATAGCCAAAACTGCATAATGATATGTATATCTATCAATAGCACATTTTCAACTGAAAAACATTCGATAAGCTGCACTATTATCATGTTAAGCAACTCCCCAAACACACAAAAAGACGTACGCATCACGCTTTTACAAATTAATCTTAAGAACATGCAACACAGGACTAGCCATAACAAAAAAGTTTAGCAAAAACTCATTAAACAACGAAATAGACAAACAACAGCCTAACAACACACACACATGTTTACAGGCAAACCGATACACAAACAAGAAAAAACTAAATAATAATTAATATGACACAATAATTTGGCTATAACACTTGGCTAGATTAGCAAAGTGCGTATTATCATTGTCAATTATTTCAACACCAATGAGAGTCAGTTCATTAATTAGGATCCTATCTAATGCGATGATTCTGTGGTTCAAATCTTTATCAATGCGATTGAATATTGAGGAAAAACAATCTTCGATTCTTTGTTATTCTCTTTTATTTTCTGAAGAGTGTCCAAACTTCCTTTGATAATTGCTCTGGTGATGTTGTGCTCACGTTATTTGCTCCGGCATGAACAATTATAACATCTTTATCTATTTCCCCTGCTTTTGCAACAGCTTGTTCGATTCTTAGTCCTCCTTGTCCAATGCTACATCTTGGTTTGGTTACACAATTTTTCTGGATTTAATCTTTTCACCTGTGAACCACCGACTATCATGACTTCTAATTTTTTCCCACTACTTTTTTTATCCTTGGATGCTGTTTTCTTTTGCCGATGCTGGCTTTATTTGGAGCCACTTACAGACCCTTGTTGTTTTCTTTGTTGGTGTTTTTGTTGCATTCTCTGGTTTTGCATAGTTGGAAATTTTCTTTTGGCCTTGGTTGGTCTCTTGTGTTGCTCTTCATTTGCTTGTTCATTGTTTGATAGTTGAATTGTAGTGCCAATTTCGCTGTTTGCGTCTTTGTGATGACGATCAGCTTCAGTTATCATCTCAGAGCGAAGTTCAAGGCGTTATATGACGAAGAGATTTCTAACTTACTGTTCACTTTTTGGGACTGTAGCAAGTTTTCTGTAAGAATTTGAAGTTCATGTTTTCTAGATTTTAACGATATTTTCTCATTCAGAGGATTTTCTGTTTTCTTTCTTTCAAATTTTAACACAGCATTGAGTTCCTTGATAGAATCTGCCATACTACCGATGATGTTGACGAGGCTCACGAAATCTCCACTTTCAGCTGAATTCTGTGATCTAGTTCTAAGCCCATAATCTCTCTGTAATGAATCAGGGTGGCTGTGCATATCAGATGGAAGTAGAGTACAAAAACTACGAGTTTCTTTTGAGAACCTTTGATCATAATTTAAATGGCTAGTCTGTGTTTCCACGCCTCTAGGAGTTGAAGGGATTTCAAATGATCTATACGAATTATCGTTAAATACTACCACACTCTCATCTTGCGTTGCACATTCAGCACTGCCTTTCGATACGTAAAATGATTCTTTACCTTGCTTGTTTACCTTGACATACACAACAGCTTCAGTAAGCAGGTTTTCTATAACCACCATCGCTCTGTTTTGATCTAGGTCATATTTGGAAGCAACGTGCTTGGCAATGAGTTCTCCATCGTGTCTTTTACTTTGATTCCTTATGGCTGGAATTGCTGCAATAATTGCATCTTGGTATAGATCTTCTATCAGTTAGTTTTAACGCAATAATCTTATTACCTATTTGATAAATTGAGGTTTCTCAGTACTATAGTACCAATTACGTCCACACTCAATTACGTCCTCCCACAGATTCCAACGATATCTATAAAGCATGCAATATCTATAAAGACATGGAAAAGTTGTATGCTACCATTCATAAAAACATCTGTCATTAAGGTCAAACTGCATATATCAATCCTGAAAAATTTCGGACGGGAAGTCTCGGACGTGTTATTTTTGGACAGAAAATTTCAAGCTAAATTTTAGAGATTTTGGACTATTTCGGGCAGATACATAAAGCACCTTGACATTTTGGTCAATATTCTAAACTTAAAACAATAGTTACAAAATCTTCAAATTCAGTCTTCTCTTCACAAGTAAACAGATAGATTCTCGTCCTTTATGACCTGTTCCTCCTTTTATACTACTTGTTTTGATTTCTCCCATAGAAAATGTTGGATTTTTCTGCTGATGTTTTAGACGACTACAAATTTCGGACAATATCACAAGCTCGACATGATAGGAATAACAGAATGCTAATTGCAGCTTTCGCTTCACTAGCACAATATTTCTGTTCCTTCATTGACTACCCTTTCCTTCTATCGCTTACTTCAAGTACTACCTGCTTTTGTATTTCTCGCTGAGAAGGTAGTGACATGCTTTGCGGATTTCTGTTAGATAGCATCCTTTCTGTCTTTTTGGAGTAATTGTTCTATTAGATAAATGATTGATTACAACAGCACCCTTCTAATATGACGTCACAAAGTTTTGTCCATGTGCATGCTTGGATACAAATTCGGACTAAGATTATATTTTCACGCTTGTCATTGTGCCTCTACTCAGGGAGGACATGCAATGGGAGAATGGGGGGGGG